>JAJJMA010252160.1:0-12047 GCA_023529015.1 Papaver nudicaule
ATTCATGGCGCCACAAGACACATGGCCTATCCAAAACACGGCCATGGAACATGGCGCCATATTCATGGCGCCACAAGGTGTCTTGCCTTGGCCAAAAGGCCATGGCGCCATATTCATAGCGTCACAAGACACATGTCCTATCCAAAACACGGACATGGGCCGTGGCGCCATATTCATGGCGCCACAAGGTGTTTTGCCTTGGCCAAAAGGCCATGGCGCCATATTCATGGCGCCACAAGGTGAATAGCTCGTCCAAACTAACCTTGGCCAAGGGCCAAGGCTGTGGCGCCATAAGCCATGGCGCCACCATGACTAAACGCCAAAGGCGCGTTCCAAACCAACCTTGGCCATGGGGCGTGGCGCCATAAGCCATGGCGCCACCATAACTAACGCCAAAACGCGTTCAAGCACTTGTGGCCTTGGCCAAAGACCAAGGCCACTCCTACACTTGTGTCCAGGAGACACCACACCATGTTGGTCACGACAATCAGTCGTACAACCCTACTCAACTGAACTACGCAATAGCCGCGTACTACTCGCTCGAGATATCAAAACATCACACGGGGGGATAACTTTAGGGGTATTGGTCTGGCGGTCTAAGGCAGTTGAAAGAAACTGATGGAGATAGTGGGCAGTTACGGGAAGATGGCACGAGTGGGCATGTTCCACACAACTCAGGCAGTTACGGAAACCAACGCATGTCCTCCACTCCTCCATTCCTCCACGACGTCCACCTTCTCTGTCGAGAGATCAGGGTGAGTTCAAACTATAAATAGAGGCTTCCTCTATCTTCCAAGGCAGAACGTTCAGAACAACTAGAACACCGAGAACATCCAGAAAACACACAGAGCCTCAGAGAAAACACCTGAGAATCTAAACTCGTTCTAGCCCTTGGAGATTTCCAGTCGACTTCACGACGGAAATCTTGAACTCAAACACCCAAAAACTCATCTTCAACCTGATCTCAAGTTTCTTCGCTGTTTCCCTCCCTAGACCAACCTCTATCCTCTCTGGGACCGAAGCAAGGTGGGAACGGCCATCCTTAGTTTAGGCTTGCCTTGTTCGACTTTGATCTCCGAGCACTACGAAAGTACCCAGAGACGGTACATTGTTTTTTCAGGTAAAAACACAAACATACTAAGTTTTGCTTATTTTAAAAATATATTTGCATATATTTTTAAAATATATATCTATATTTGCCTCTGTTTGTTTCAAGATCTGATGGGTGTGTCATCTTATTCGCAGAGTTCTCCCGCTTTGACTCCTGAAGAAGAGCTTCCCCAAACATTGAAAAAGCTCAAAACCAATCCTCCCGCCGAGGTATCTCAAGGCGAGTCATCCGCCAATGCTAGTGATACCTTGCCTCTGCAATTTGCTACAGTATTGCCTCAGCCAGCTTCCAATCGTCCCAGGCGTACAACTCTAGTTTCAACAAAATCTTCTTCTTCTAAGAAGTTCTCCATTCAACTTAAAGGAAGAAATCCTGCCCCTGATACTCTGGAAACCATCTCAGAGGAGAAAGATGATGATGTTGTGATGACTGATTCAGAGCCTGTGAAGACTCAACCTGAGCAAGAATCTGGGATCTCTGCCACTAATCCCGGCGAGAATGTTGCTAATCCCCAGCAATCCCTTACTGCCAATACCGCTCTTACCAGTCCTGTTGGTGAGATTGGAACTTCCAGTTCTTCCTTCGCCGCTCTCACGGACTTGCACAAGATGCCTCCCGGAGATAGGCCTCCCAGATTCCCAAGAAGGGGTGCTACTGGCGATGTGGTTAATAGACTCGCTGATTCATTCTCCAGATTACTTTCGCTGGAAGAGAAGGGTAGTCTGAATTCCCTTTATTATGAAGCTATGTTGAAGTATTCTACAACTGGCTTTGCCCATACAAGGGATTTATCCTCTGTGGCTCATGACTTGACTCCCCAAGAGCATTTTGTTATGGCCGCCGCGGTAATTATTCTTCCTGGTACTTTTCTCTTCATGCACATATGCTTTGTTTTACTAACTTCTTTTCTTCCTGCCTCAGGGATTTCAACATTGTTTGAGTCTCATTGACACATTTGAGGCACAAGGTGATAGAATAGGCTTTTTGACTCGTGAAAATAAAGATCTTGATCGCCAAGTGAAAGAGAAGGAAAAGGCTGCTGAGGAATGGCATAAAGAAAACGCCAAGGGTATGGAAGAGCGCAATGACTTGCAAGGTAAGCTTTTCTCATCCTTAGTTGTGAATTGTGAATTTTCTTTATACTTCTAGCCTTTCGCCGAGACCCTTAGATCTTTCCCCTTCTAAGGTTGCCGACAGCATTCTGACACCCGACTGAAGCGAGTTGAAACCGAGATAGATAACTTGGCGGATGCTAATGCTAGGCAGTGCAATTTGCTGTTTGGCCAGGCTAAGACTATTAAGTAGTATCGCTGAGAGTTAGAGTATGTTAACGAACTGAATGTTAACCTTGATAATCTTCTCAAAGTTTCCCAAGCCAATGTAAAATGGATTGAAAGTGAACGTGATAACGCTCGCCGGTTAGCTGAGCTTAATAGCAAGCAAAGGGAGGCTGTCATTGTGGATCACATGAGGGCGAGTTCTTTACGCCAAGAAGAAAAAGCTAGGGCTGACAGGCTTGCCTCTCGCTTAAGCACAACAATTTCTGAGAGGGATTTCGCCCAACAAGAAATGCAAAGGTGGAAGAATTTTTCGAAAATTCATGGCGATAGGGCTAGGGAACTCAATGATCAGTTAATGTCCCAACTTCAACAAGTGGCCAATGTGTCCGGCTCCTCCATTAATACCAAATTTGAATCCCATCTAAATTTCCTTAGAGAAGCCCAAACTGGTGCTTGTAGGCACGTGAGCGAGCTAGAAGGTAGATTTTTAGGATACTTTCCGCTGTACCTTTATCTTTGCCTCAGCTCTAACTATTTTACTTTATTCTTCTCAGAGCGAATCAAACAGCTGGAGGGCGAGCTAGAGAAGCAAAAGAAAATTGTCGAGGATCACCAACTCTGTGCTGATACGATTTCTGATTTGGCTGGGAAGCTTGCTCATCACAATGGTTGTGAGGAGATATTGAACCAAGATCTGGAAGAACATCGCCAGTGCCCAAACTGGATTGCTGAGTTGAATCTTCAGCTCCAAGATCACAAGAAGTGTCAGGCTAGTATTGACGGTCTTGAGAGCAAAGTGGAGTATCTGGGGAAAATCCAAGATGGGCTCAAAATTGACTTGAGCCAGGCTCAAAAAGATCTCCAAGCTCAAGCAACCAAGCATAGCCAACAGCTGCTTTTGATGGATTTCATCGCCGTCCAAGAGTTTGTTAACACAGAATACCCCAAGCTCAAACTCGAGATACCTGCCAAGTATGTCATTGCTCCCAAACCTCCCGATGTGAACGAGGTTGTGGACTGTGATCAAGATGGCGAAGGTTCTGAGTCTGGCGGAGAAGAAGATGAAAATGCTGAAGAAGAAGCGAATGAAGAAGAGAAAGAAGAGGAAAAAAGTGAGGAAGAGGAGGACGTAGAAGAAGTGGATGAAGAAGAGGACAAGGAAGAAAACAAAGAAGAGAACAAGGAAGAAGGCAAGCCTGAAGAAACCAAGACAGGAAATGGGGAGGAGAAGAACACTGGCGATATACCTTCAGCCCAAGAGGATGTTTCAACCCCTGTGGCTCAAGATGCTGAGGTGTCCAGTCCTTTTCCTGATCCAAGGTGCTGAAGTAGAAGAAAGCGAAGAACCGCCTTTTATAATTTTCGCCATCTTCTTACATTTCTGCTATTTTCCTTTGCTCTTTTGTAGTGAACAGTATCACCATCACCTTAAATATTACCATGAGAATATGACTTTTATGCTTTTCATCACTTATTATTAGTGTATGATTTTCCTTTGTTGATTTGGCGTACTATTTTCGTGTTTGTCTTCAAAGACTTAACTTGCCATTGAATGAAGTCCTGTGCTTGTACAACCAACAATTTCATGCAGAGCCTAGGTTAACACCCCAGCCGTAACCATTACTTGTGCCCGTCGGCGATCTATTATAAGTTGTTTGGGTTGCCCAGTAGGCTTATTACACTATGGCTCTCGTCGGAGTGATGCTACGGTGTAGGCTAATTAGCACAATGGCTCTCGCCGATGTGATGCTACGATGGCTCTCGCCAGTAATGGTCTTATTCGACAAACACTTACAGACCAACAAGTAACACGACTGGCCTTACAGCTAGTCCTGGGTCGGTCTTACCATTCCAAGGAGGTTATTCACTCAATGAAGCAAGCAAGCTTTCATGCTTCTGAAATGAGAGTCTTTAGCTTCACTTACTTTTATTAATTTGGGCATTATGCCTTTAGTAGTGGCGCTTGGCCTTAGTACCTGATCAGGGTTTTTGTTTATGTGGCTTTATTGCCTTGTAATTTATTTGGCACTTTTGCCTCAGTAGATGGCTTTGTAGCCTGATAGTGGGCATTTTTGCCTCAGCGTGTTATTGTTTTAGCGAAGCCTTTAGGCTTTAGATGTCACTGTGGTTAGAGTACCCATCGAAAAATATAAATGACACTATGATTTGTTAACGGGGTTCGGCGCATGATAGCAAACCTACATCCCCAGATCTTATTCGTTGTTGTTTTATAAGATAATAAGACTTCTTTGGGTATTATGCCCGCCCAAGACTTCGGATTTTACATTGTTCCTTTCAAGGATAGTACTTCTTGATGAACTTGGCGTTCCAAGGATGTTCAAGTTCCACGCCATGTTCATCAATCAGCATATACGCTCCGCTTCCAGCTACTATTTTAATCACATAAGGGCCTTCCCATACTGGCTCCAACTTCCTACATCCCTTTCGGTGAGACGGGGGAATTTCTCGAAGTACCAACTCGCCAGGTTGATATTCTCTTGGGATCACTCGCTTGTTGTATTCTCTAGACAATCGGCGATATGTGCGTAAGAGCGATCAACCGATGTTCTTCTAAATCATCCAGCTTAGCTAGAATCAAGTCGGTATTTAGATTCTTCTCCCATGCCTCATGCTTTGTAGTTGGTAGGATTACTTCAGATGGGAGTACTGCTTCAGCACCATAAGTAAGTAGGAAAGGAGATGCCCCAGTTGCTTCTCGGATAGTAGTCCTGTAAGACCACATAACATTATGTAAATGTTCACACCATGCTTTTTTGTGCTTCTCCACCATTTTCTTCAGCCCCATTCCAATAGTCTTGTTGGTGGCTTCCACTTGTCCATTACTCTGAGGGTATAATGGAGTTGATTTTCCCAGCTTGACGCTGTAACTAGCGAGTAACTTTCTAATGTTGTCACCGACAAGTTCCTTTCCATTATAAGTACATATCTCCGCCGGTACACCGAATCTGCAAAATATATTCTCCCAAATGAATGTGAATACTTCTTGTCCTGTCTTCTTCTTGATAGCTTTGGCCTCACACCACTTGGTGAAATAATCTGTCGCCACAATGATGTATTTCCGTTGTCCTGAGCCTGGAGTCAGTGGCCCAATTATGTCAATGCCCCACTTGGCGAAGGGCCAAGGGCTGAGCACTGAATTTAATGATGTTGTTGGCGCTTTAATTCTTCTTCCATACAACTGGCATTGTTTGCATCGGCGAGCATGTTCTTTGGCATCACTAATCATCCAGGGCCAGTAGTACCCTTGCATTCTAACTTTTAATGCTAGAGCTCTTTGACCGCTGTGATTCCCACAGTCTCCTTCATGGATTGCTTCTAGTAATTTCTTGCCTTCTTCTCTTGATACACAACGCAACAATGGTCCAGAGAATGACCGGCGATATAAAATTCCATCTCGAAGCTCATAATTCGTCGATCTACTAATGACTTGGTGAGCTAGAATCTGTTTTCCTGGTAACGTAAGGCGGTCCAAATAGTATCGTATCGGCGTTCTCCAATCTGTTTCCGCTGATTCCTCAGTGCTTGTTGCCAGTACCTCTCTTTGTTCTCGCTTTTCTACCGATGATTGCTTCACTCTTTCAATAGATATTGCAGGGATATCAGGAGATGAAAGCTAAAGCATCGGCGTGCCTGTTGTCTTTCCTGCAGATGTGGCGAAACTTGATACCTGTGATCCTCTGGGCATACTCCCTAGCAAGTTTTAGGTACTTCTGCAGAGACGGGTCTGATGTTTGATATCGTCCAGAGATTTGCCGGATCACTAGCTGAGAGTCGCTTGTTAATCTAACATCGATGGTGCCAATTTCAATGAGTATTTGCATGGCGTGAATGACCGCTTCATATTCTGCCTCATTATTTGTCGCCGGAAACTCCAGCCTCAATGAGTGTACTATCCTGGCTCATTTCGGCGAAGTTAGGACAATTCCTATTCCTTTTCCTTCTTTATTTGATGAACCATCTACATAAACCTCCCATCCGTTAGGACTGCATTTCAATAAATCTGGCATTTCATTCTCTCGCTCATCCAAAGAGAATGGGATTTCTTCTATCTCTTCTTCTTCATCAATTGGAAAGTCAGCGAGGAAGTCTGCAATAACTTGAGACCGCTGTGCTGTACGTATTTCATATTGGATGCCAAACTGCTCAATTTGCTGATTTCATTTGGCGATTCGCCCTACTCTTTGAGATCTGTGCAGAATGGATTCTATAGGAGTCTTAGTCAGGACAACAATGGGATGAGCATGAAAGTATGGACGTAGTCGCTGGGATGCAAAGACTAACGCCAAGATCAGTTGTTCAATTTTGGTATAATTCTTTTCTGCCCCTTGTAAGGTTCTGCTAATATAATAAATAGGCGTTTCTCCGCCCTTGGTTCTTACAAGCACAACACTTATGGCGAATGGTGTTGCAGCGAGATAAACTCTAAGTTCTTCGTCGTGCTCAGGTGGTTGAATCGCTGGAAGAGTAGCGAGATACTTTTTAATACCTTGAAAGGCAGTTCATGTGCCTCGGTCCAGTTGAACTTTTCTCCTTTCTTCAATGTCTGGAAGAATAATTTGCACTTATCAGAGAATCTGGAGATAAATCTATTAAGCGACGCCAAAGTTCCATTGAGCCGCATAACATCCTTCATTGTTACTGGCGAAGTCATATCTATAATTGCCTTAATCTTGGACTGATCAGCTTCTACGCCCTTCTTGGTGACAACATACCCCAAGAATTTTCCCGAAGTTACGCCAAAAACACATTTCGCCGGATTTATTTTTAGTTTGGTAATACGCATGTGATCAAATATTTCTCTGAAGTCTTGCACATGAGTTTGGTTCCTCTTGCTATTGACAAGCATATCGTCAACGTAAACCTCCATTGTTTTTCCTATCCACTTTTCAAACATCTTCTGTGCCATTTCTTGATAAGTATCGCCAGCATTCTTCAATCCAAAGGGCATTCGGGTGTAACAAAACAATCCTTTGGTGGAAAAGAAGCAGTGTGCTTTTGATCTTCCTCCACCAATGGTATTTGGTTATACCCTGAGTAACCATCCATAAATGATAGCAACTCATGTCCTGATGTGGCATCGACTGTTTGATCGATACTTGGCAGCGGAAAACTATTCTTTGGACATGCCCTATTGAGGTCACTGAAATCGATGCAAACCCGTACTCCCTTGTTTTTCTTAGGTACCACTACTATATTGGCTATCCATTGAGGATACTGCACTGGCCTTATGATACCAGACGCCCTCATCTTATCAATCTCTGCTTCTACTGCTTCTTTGTAAGCTGGAGCCAATTTCCTTATCCTTTGCTTGAAAGGCCTAATCTTTGGATCAATGTCTAGCTTATGACATGCTATCGCCGGTTCAATGCCTGGCATTTCATTCATGCCCCTGGCGAAGAAATCAACATATTCTTTGAGTAATGCTTGTAACTTCGCCGACTCGTCTTCGTTTAATAGAGTACCAATCTTTACCATCTTTGGATCGTCCTCTTCGCCGATATTTATATCTCTAGTAGGTTCCACCGCCGTAAAATGTAATTCTGGTTCTCTCATCGGCGATGGCTCCTTTAATTGCTATAAGGTCTTCTCTTCAGGCTTCGCCGAATCTTCTACTGAGTTTACTGAATGCACATATGTTGAGGGGTCGGCGATGAACTTTTGGATCTCTTGCTCCTTTGCAGCTTCCTTGCCTTGCTTCTTTTCTCTGCAATTCTGGTTTTTCTATTTTCTCGCATTTGTATATCTGTTGTATTACAAGCTTTCGCTACTGCCAAATCTCCTACATACTCGGCGACTCATATGGGTGTTGGAAACCTTAAACGCTGGTGGTAAGTGGAAGGCACTCCCTTTAGGCTGTGGAGCCATGGTCTTCCAAGGATGCAGCATACGGCGAATCCACATCCACAATGCAAAGAGTAGTGTTCAAGAAGTATTCATCACAGATCACAATTTTGAATTCAATTTCTCCTTTAGGCTTAGAAGCAATCCATAAATGTTGTAGGAGGAAACTGTCGGCGAAGGGATTTCAGTGTCTTTCGCTTTCATGGCCTCATATGCAGAGTTGAAAAGAATATCCACCGAACTTCCCGGATCAATAAGCACTTTAGGCAATCTAAATTTCCCCATTTGAATAGTGAGAACCAGAAGGTTATTATGATTCCTTCCTTCTGGCGGTATCTCCTCAGCGGAGAAACCTACACAAGCCTTCATCCAATCCTGCAGGGGTTCTTGCTTAGCAGCGACGCTATAAATTTCGTTTCCCATTCTATCTCGCTTATGTACTCTGGATAGGACATTATCGTGGAACTCATCCCTGGTGATCTTTGAATGTACAATGGAAAAACAGTCCAATTCCAACAAGTCTCGCTCTACTTTTACCTCATACACATTTGGAGTCTGTGCTGGAATGACTTGAATTGGCTGAACCATGACAGGAGGTGGCGGTGGCAACTCAAGGAATTCTTGAAATTTCCCCAAACGAATGAATCTGTGAACTTCATGTTGCACGCCGGTGCAGTTTTCAGTTGTATGGCCGTGGAACTGATGGCATTGACAAAAGGAATTGGTGTTAGTTGGCGGGACTCTGGGATTTCCTCTATTGTATGGATAGCGGATATCATCTCTGCAGTTTGAGTTCTCGATTTGTCCCCATGCATCAGTATAAGAGACACGTAACTTTGGTAAGGTAGCATCTTGAAAACGCTGCTGGTTGCCTCTACCAAATTTTCGGTTATCTCCATTGTATCTTCTATCGCCATTCCCATTTCGCTGATTATCTCTTCCACCTCGGCCATTGTTGCCTCCTCGATTATCTTGCCTATCTCTTCTATCATAGTTGTCTCGCTTCTGCGAATTCCAATGCTGCTCGGCGGTAACTTGTTATTGTTGCTTTACTACTTCAGGTACTACCATCGCCGAAGAGGGAATTTGCGCCAACCTCTGCTGCTCTGCTTTCTTACACTCTTTTCTTATTTCCTCCTGCTCCTCCGGAGAATAATTATTGATCGAGTGAATTTGCTTCACTCTCTCTCTCTCTTTTTAAGCGAAGGTCCTATGCTTGGATTTCTTCATAATTTATCCATTCATCCTGCATAGCCCTCAAAGTTTTCATATCCTTTGGCGCCTCCCAGAATAGTTTTTGATACATTGGGTCTGATGTCTCCAAAGCGCTAATAAATGCTCTTATTTTTTCTTTGTCTGATATCGCTGATCCCACTTCGCTGCTCGACTTTTTTTATCTTTGAATAAAACTTTTGTAGGTCTCTGAGGGCCTTCTCTTGATGTTGAACAGTCTTTCCACACCAGGTCGACTTTTGTTGTTCTGAATAAATGCACGTAAGAACTTGCTTTCTAATTTACTAAAAGATTTGATTCTTCCTTCCTCCAATCCATCAAACCAAGCTAAGGCTTCATCTTTGAGTGTGGCGGGAAATGCCATGCACATTATGGGATCTGACCCTACCCATGCTGCCAAGTCTCGCTTATAACTTCTCAAGTGTTGTGCGGGATCTCCAGTTCCATCAAAGGTGGATGTGAATTTTGGCATGGAGAACCTTGTGGACACATACCCGTATGTAATACAATCTTGAAAAGGTGTTTTCTGCGCCTCCGAGAGTGCCACCTTGTATTTCGACTCCTTTGAAGATCCACTTAAAGCTGCCACTTTGGTTTTTAACCGGCGAAGCTCTTTCTTCATGCCCTTATCTATCTTGTTCCGCCGTCCTGAATCACTATATTCTTCGCTATCTCTTCTAAACACATCCTTCCTTCTACCCCTCTCATCGTATTTCGTCGATGAATCTGAGACTTCCATTGTGCTAGTTCCACTTTTTTCTAATCGGCGAGTTGTATGTGAATGAGATGCATGGCTCCTGTTTTGTGCCACTTTCCTATTTTTCGCCATCAATTTTATGTGACTCTGAAGTACTGTTTCCATCTGCAGTTGCATCTGCCTCTGCATCTGAGCTGCTTGCCGATTATTCGCTTCAAGGATCTGCTTTAGCAAAGTTTCTGTGGTATTGGTAGACCCTGTATTATCTGCAACCACTATTGGGCGAGTTATGGTGGTGCCTGGCACTACCGTCATATCATTTCCACTAGCGGCATGCTGAACATCTGTTGTCGTGATGGGTTCAGCGACGACTGCTGGTGCTTCCTCCGCCTCCTGGGGTGTTTCGCCGATAGCTCTTGGGATTGCATTTGTTGCTACTGCACCTCTTGCACTAGTGTTCTGAACTGCTCCCGTAACATTAGATGACTCGCCGATGGCTCTCTGAGTGACTCTACCACCATCAATATGCTTGCCGAAGGTATTTGCTTCTATTCCGCTGCTGACCCTTCGCAGTAGCGCATTAGGCTCAGGTGTTCTTTATGCATTCTCTAAGTGAGTGATATCTTCCACGTAAACCTCCTCTTGGCGCGATGTTCGCTGAACAGGTGGTCGCCGGGATGAACTTGCCAAAAAAAGATCTGGTAGACCAACTGGTTCCACTCCCCTGCTTCTGGTGTTGTGGTGGCTACTGGGAAACATGAATGGTGTAGGGAGGATAGGATATCGTGGAGGCCTACCCGCTGGGGCTTTGCCGCTTCTTCCTCTAGGACCCATTCGCCGAAGATCTGTAAAAGAGGACAAACACACTTCCTGACAGTATTGCTCTGTTAGTACTGTGGGTAAATGCCAAATAAGTTAGTTGGATTGCTTTTTCAGAATATTGATGAATGAAAGACGAAAGTGGCAGCTTTAAATCACATGTGGTACAGATACTGATCTAATCATGACAAAAATTGCAAAAACATCATAGGCGATTGTGATTTTTCGATCAAAATGGCCGTACGGCGACTATTTTAAGAAAATTTGAAAACAGCTTCATCTGTACCTCAAAATTCTCATTGACTCACCGAGAAGTAATACTAATCTGCCGGAAATATATATCTATATTTAGCATCTTTTCCACTCAAGAAGACCAGTTCCTTTCTTACTCATGTGACAAAGGTGAAATATGTGATGAACCCTTAAGTCATGCAAGCAATCTTCAATTTCTGGGCTAAAAAACCCTTCTATGGCGGAACTTATTACTAAAAATAGCCTTGTTTTCTCAAAAGAGCATGATAACAGAACACAATATATGTTATATATGTCAAATCGAGAAGGAAAACAAAGAAAAGATCCTAACAGCGAGATTTGCGCCTCCAAATAGCAAAAAAGGATAAGTAACAACACTACCGGCGAGATTTTCAACATATAGATCATACCAAATATGGAAACAATAGAGTATATGATAATCTCAACAAACCAAAATGGAAAAACAAAGAAAAAATAGGTTCAATCCCTGTTTCTAGCGCCAAAATGTAACAGTCTAAAATCCCAAGGGTTAGATCTTAGAGTGTACACCCAAATATCATACAACATCACACATGGAATCATACCTAACATGCATCTATCCAATCATAAAGAGACATTAAGGAGATAAAGGTTAGAGATACTTGAAAAGAGGTTTTACTTGGTTCGCCCTCATAAATGAGGACTACATCCAAGGGATTCCACTAGTATAAGCATGATTACAACTCTCTTACCTTCTAAACTTCTAGGTATGATCTCACAATAAGAACCCTAATTCCTGTTTTGGGCTAAGGAG
>JAJJMA010252198.1:0-59477 GCA_023529015.1 Papaver nudicaule
TGGAAACAAAGTTTTCTCTTCCCATTGGTTGGATGTGATCACCGTAGCTATCCTTTTTTAACCAGGAATCTGAAATATTTTTCCCTATAAATATGTAGAATAGCTTTAATAATTTTCACATACCCAATTTTTCTTCTTCACCTCTTATAATAATTCTTCTTCATATATTTTGATCGACTTTGCATTGGAGATCGAGGCGAAGTGATGAATCTCAAACTCTTCATGAGTACGAGAGAGGGAAAGTGCTAAAGGGACTCCTGTCGTAGTTAAGGGGCAACCTCGTACTTTAATGATTTGAATGATCTTGCACACGCCATAAATTGAAGTGGACTTGAGCAACTCATCTTGTACAACGTATATCTGAAGTTTGATGCGAGTTTGTCATGTACTTGATAGAGGGCAAGTGCTAAAGGGAGCCTCGCCACCGTTGAGGAGTAACCTCGCTTTCAGCACCCCCTCACTTTGTGTTATATAGGGGCAATTGTTATTTAGCATCCCCGAAATTGCTTAGGGGTACCCTGGGCGTCACCTTAGGGTGAGCTGGCTCAAACCCTATTTTTTCGGTGAACAATTGTAGGCGCAACTTGGGTGTTCTTCTTTCTGTCAGACTTCCCCGTGAACGCTTGTGGCTTCGGGTGCAGTCTTCAAACTTGTTATATCAATGTGAGGAACCACCTTAAGTAGCTTGGGAAAGCTTTATCCCCGTGACTTTCTTGATGAGTTCACCATGTTGAATTTAGCTGAATGAGACTAATATCCAATCTATTCAAAGAACTAGCTAGTAACTCCTCGTGCCATCAATAACTCAAGAGATCTGAGTCCCCGGTATGTCTAGCAATAGTGATTCTTCATCTATTCATGCGAGGAGCTCTCTGAGTGTAAATCGAGTATTGCACGCTCTGTTTGTCATGCCCACCTAGTACTCCTTGATGACAACGAGGAAACTAGTACGGTTGATTCTCCTCATAGTGGGATGACATTCTGGTCTTACCTCCAATGATCCTGGTAGAGGCGATGACGACCGCGCTCATGTTCCTGAGTATCCCCTAGCTGATCTTCCCTTTGATGTTTGCATGAAGTCTCTAAGTCGCGACCATCAAGTTGTGGGAGGCTTCGTTATTGCCGACCGATATGCTCTCATATATAGAAAGATCTGGGAACGTTATGGCCATATTGCCACGACCCAACTGGTGGAATGTTGCAGTCCTATCTTGATGATAGTCGTGACCAACTATTAGCAGTGATAGAGGAGATGGAGAGTAAGTCTCTGAAGGAGGTTTCTGACCTTAGTCTGTGTAGGTGGGAAAGTGTGTTGTCCACCTGTGAAAAGCTCTTGTTTAATATCGACCGGCTCCGCCAACGTTTTGAGAGCATCAAAGAGGACAAAGGAACAATCAAAGATGATCTCTCCCCTTCTTTGCGTGCCGCTCATCAAGAGAAGAACGTTCTAACGATGAAGACTGAACATCTTGAAAAGCTCAGTCAAAGTTTACTGAAGGAAGCTGAGCACCTTGAAAAGCTTAGTGAAGACCTCGAAGCCAGGAAGAAGGCTTTTAATGACAAGGTTGAATCGTTCAACGAGAAGGACTACTCATTGCTTCATGGATTGCTCTGAGTCTGTTGAGGTTGTGATGGAGATGACTCGTACTGGGAATGACTCGTACTGATGCTCACTCCTCTTACTAGTATCCCCTTATGTTGATGTCGACTCATCATGCCTTGATCTTGCAAGTGGGCGTGAGCCAACTCTAGATAGTTGTGAGTTGATCTTGGTGAGTTCCATGAGACATCTTCAGTCCTCAGGTCTAGTCATCTTCAGTACATCTAGCATCCATCTTGTTCCTTTCCCTCTGACCACGAGTTGGCATAGTCTAACATGGCATTGCAGGTGAATCCCATAGACGAAATCCAGAGAGATTGTGGTGGAGAAGTGGGGCAATAAGAGTATCCAAATACATCATTCGTGTCTGCTTCTGGATCCTTAACGATAGTTAGAAAGTGCGTAACCTCGAGAGGCCTCCATAGTATTGAGAATTTCGGCCGGGATTATGTCGTAGATAATACCGACATCGTATTTTATCATCTCTCGCGATGACGAACACATCTTGTCCACGCTTCATTTTGATTTCTCCGCTGGGTATGTTGGTCTTGCGTTCTCCCTCCGTGAGCTCTTCACCTTCTCATGGCTTAACACTGATAGTCTTGGTTGTGGCAGCCTCATGATGGAAAGTGATGAATATGTCCTCACGTTACTTCTGGGAAAACCGTATACACAATCTTTTGACGAGGACGTGTTTGACTTATTGGTCCTTCGCTTACTCCTCTGACATGGTGTTGAGGCAGCAGATTCTTGTTGATAGTTGGAAAATATGTTGAATCTTAACAAAAGACCCCTCATCTTTACTCATCATAGAAGAGGCTAACTTGGTTGTGATAGCCACATGATAAAAGGCAGTAAAGATGTCATTCCATGTAGGCAAGCAGTTGTTTAGCACCATTATGCGCCAGAGGGAATGTACGCAGCGGAAGCGGTAAGTAGTATTAGTGGTAGGATCTGATTGAGTAAGGTTTAATAGGCGAGTGATGCACGACTCTTTTATTGCTTTGTTTTATGAGTGAAGCAGGTATTGAGTAGTTTGAATTGGAAGAAATCGAACGTAAATGAATTTGCACCCATTCATTTGGAAGAATGTTGAAATCCACCTTTTGCAATTCATGGCAACTTTCCTTCTTAGTGGTGATTTTGTAGTACCCGTCAATAGTGGCCTTGGAACTACGTACGACCCATCCCAGCGTGTTGGTACAGTGAGTGAATCATAGCAAGTACACTTAGCAACCTTCAACACTTAGCAAGTCCCTAGTTCTAAAGACCTTGACTCTTCCTCCAGGGATTCTTGTGTTCTTCGCAATCTTGAAGTGGGCTCGCACATGATTTAGCTCCAGACTTCTAGGTAGTGTATCATCCTCTTTGACTTTATTTTTATCGTATCGTTCATTCGTAGCGATGCTTACTTTGTTGGCATCATGGCTCCATAGTAACTCATAGCACTATGCAGGCAGTAGCGGTGACCTCATGTACACCACAACTTGTACTCAATCAGTAGTATGAGTAGCATCGGTGGTAGGTACGCCCAATCCAACGTGTTCTTGCAGGAGTAGCAACAACGATAAGCAATCACCCTATCCAGCGGCAATGGCTTCAGGTGCTTATCGCACACTCCAACAAAATTCCTTCAAAGAGAATGAAAGGATATAATTCAGCAAAACGGGAGCTTTAGTCATTATTTGCATATGTATATAAGATCTAAGAAGAGTGACATATTCTGATATCAGACTAGCATTTCAGCAATTATACTACGTGTATGTATTCAAGGATGATTAGCTCATGATATTATCTATGCCATTCAGGAAGATGATCGAGCTTACGAAACTTAAGTATGAATATAGGTAGATAATCTAGAGACGAGATCGATCAAAGGTACGTAATGGAACAAGGGAAAACAAAACTTATTTGTTTTTGAATCAGGCTTTCCAGAATTTAGATGCGAGATCGACGCATGAGAATGTGGGATTTGATGGAGGATGAATCCAGGTAGGTTCCTAGTTCCCCTTTGTGACTGGAGTAGTCACCTGAATGGCGGTTTTGTTCCCCGCAACAGTACCCGAGGATGAATCTTTGCCACCATTTGGCGATAGTCGAGAAGAGATTCAACATATTGTTTCTCATGAGAGCACTAGCAGATGAGTTTATCGGTTTGGCAGCGGTAGCGACACTAGCAGCAGGGATCGCCGTCTTAGTTCCCTGGGTCTCTTCGCCAGCATTGATGGTTTCTTTCTTCGCCTCCGCATCTTTCCTTGTTTCCACCATGATTATGATTTATTGTTACTGCAAACTGAGAAGTTGACCTCCCACTGTGGTCGCCAAATGTTTTGGGGTCAAAACAATAAAGAGGGTAGATCGATAAATAAACAGGTCTGTGGTATTTGTGTGGAATGTATGATGTGAGTGCGAGAGGTCAAGTTCGAACACTGTCGGGCTAAATCAGGCAGACTGGCCGTTCCAGCAGTGCTTCAGTCACAACGAGAGGATATGGGTTGGTTTAAGGGAGGGAAACAGAGGAAAATAAGATGGATCAAAGATAATTCAATAGAGGTTGAATCACAGATAATGGTGTTTCTGGCTATGTATAGTTTTTCTATTCACTTTCTTCCAGAACTTGATGAAGTTAGTATTTTCTCCAGAAAGAAGCAGGAGAGATAAATACTTTGTATTATGAAAGAAGTTCTGAATGTTCTGAATCCCGAAAGTGAGAATAGAGGTAGTTATTTATAGTGGAAAAGTTACACTTGATCCGTAATTAGTGTTAGGGTTAGGGCATATCCGGAGATGCGAGGATATAGGACTCTCTTTGGTTATCAGAGAAAGACCAGGAATTCCCCCTCCTTGTTAATAGCCCATGTTTCCTTTACTAATTCTTCTTTCCTTTGTCGTAGACCGCCAAACCATAACCCTTGAGCATATCCCCCCATTGCGACGAACTTGCCTTCGTGTATGTGCCAATATCGTTGTGGCAGTGACTGATTTTGGTCAAGTCATCTTAGAGTATGAGTTGCACTTGATTGCATTTGACCGTCGAGGTCGAATAAGTAGTTGTGGACCGTGTTGTCGCCGTGACGAGTCGGATCGTCTTAGAGAGGTGAGCACCTCTTGACTGAGCTTTCTCCAGGCGGTGATGACTATTAGTCGTATAGTTGACTAGCCTAGTATTTAAGCACGTGAATAACTATTCTTGCAGAAAGATAAGACTTTAGACTTTGGCTAGCTAGTCTTATGAAGAAACTAGGATAAAGCCTATCCCTAGTTTATTTATATAATATATTCTCGGCGATTATAAAGGAAGACCTTATCTGGACTGTTAACCTCCTCCAGCTGTAAGTCTAGTGTGAACACGTGAAGGTAGGGATATATAAGTAAAACCCTAATCGTGTACTAACTAGTGGGCCCTTGAATGAGCATGTGACTAGTTTGTGTATTTCAGCAGTTGCCTAGCGTGCCCCTACAACGAGATTGTGGCTAGAGTATGTGACGGCGTGCTCCTTAGTGAGCTTGTGGCCGGTTTGCACGTGTAAGCGTAGTGTGCACATGTTGGTAAGTTCAATCTCACCCTGTGCGTGTGGATTTGTTGATGAAAGAAGCACTCATCTATGCAGGTGGGGACTTGTTGATGAGTTCAATCTCATTCGTTCAAGTTGACTAGGATCCTCAGAGATCACGTTGTCGTTGACTAGGACTCTTAAAGGCCACTTCGTCATTCACACCAAATATGTGAATAAGAGGATAAGCATCCTGGCCAGGTGGGGGATCACTGTCACTACATTATTTGTCTTAAATTCTTGATCGACATTTGACATATCATCAATAATTGCAATGTAAGCTGGATTCTCTTTTGAATCTTTGGTAGGGCATTCAGAGGATTTATGCCCAAAACCAAGACACTTGAAGCATTGAACATTATCATCAACACAATTGAGTGTTTCCAGAGAGGAAGATGATGTATGTCTGGATAAATCCTTTTTCCGTTTTTTAAAACGTTGAGGAGAGTTATCGCAATGCTTTATTCGTGATTCACTAGGTTTAGATGTACTAGTACGGTTCACGAACCGTAGGGCAATACCTATCTCTTTTCTCAGGAGATTTCTGTCATGTTGTGTGATTAAGGACATAGTAGAGCTTAATTCCTTTTCGAAACGATCATCACACACATCAACCTCGGAAGTGTTGATTCTGTCAGAAGAGGTACTGGGAGGGCTAACGGCTTTTAAAGCAATTGATCTATTTTTCTCATGATCAAAGACTTTAAGTTTACTAACAAGGTCACTTCTTGTTATTGTTAAGCCGTGTACTTCTTGGATGGCATGTTTCTTTGATTCGTACCTTGAGGGTAATGACCTCAGAATTTTACACACAATGTCCCTTTCCGGAATAGCTTTTCCTAAGGTGTGACAGGCATTCACTATTTCAGACAATTTGTGGTTAAATTCTTCAAAGGTATCATCCTCAAGCATTCGAAGGTTTTCCCAGTCAGACATAAGGGTTTGAAGCCTTGCATTCTTTTCTGCGGCGTTCCCTTCGAATACGTTCCTTAATCTATTCCAAGCCTCGTGAGAGGTTTCACATGTGGCCACGTGATGGAAAAGATCAGGTGTAACTGCATGAATGATAGCATTAAGCCCATCATAGTTTTGCTTGGCGGCGAGTGTTTCCACATCATTATAAACCGCTATGTCTTTGAGGACAGATACACCATTAACTTCAACAGTTGGTGGTGTATATCCCTTTTTGACATAAACCCAAGTTTTAAAGTCTCGGGCTTGCAAAAACGAAGTCATTGCAGTCTTCCACCATAGGTAGTTTGTGCCATCAAACTTTGGTGGTACGTTACAAGCTCTAACCCTTTGTTCCATAGCTCACAAGCCGCGATAAACACAGACAGTAACGTCTTTTATGTGTTCACCGGCTCTGATACCAATTGAAAAAATAGGGGTACCGAAATACAACCAACTTTTCGTTTGGGCTCGTGAGACTTATGGTCAGATCTGGACGATCTCAAAAATCAATATCCAGATCCGTTAACCTGAGTTTGGATCACAAGGATCAGTCCAACGCAAGACAGGGTCTTGGTAAATCCAAGGGATGGATTGAGGACAACGATCAGGTTTATAAATAACGTACTTCTTGTGTTTGCTTTAATTATATAATCAGAGAATATAATGCGGAAAGTAAAGCACACAAGACACCAGAGATTTTTTTAACGAGGAAACTACAACTTGTAGAAAAACCTCGGGACCTCGTCCAGACTGAACACCGCACAGTACAAACTGACTACAAACACTAGCCTACTATAAGACTTCGGTCTGGGATGTAGCAGAGACCAATTCCACCCTCCAAGCGAACTGGCTATTGTCGCACTCCTTACGTCTCTAGATCCCCCACAAATCGTCACGCACTTGATTCCCCTAGCTGACGTCCGTTACAAGCCTAGGAGTTTCTTTAACCGATGTTAAAGGCTTGTGTCAACAATTCCGGCTTTGCAACCGCAACTGTCAACTGTATGTTTGAACTGTCCTCTATCAGTTTGACATACACAAAGTGACTTCCTTCGGATTGCTCCAGGTCATACGGAAATCTACTTACAAGCGGGGGCTAACAAGTAAACCGAGTAAACTATGCCCAACTTGTCTCTACCTCAACTGTGAAAAGAATCACTTAAGAAACTTACACAACTGGATCTAACTAGGTCCTACAACACCGTGTGCAGCCGTACGTTGCTTCCTTCAACCTTGTATGTAACGTATCAGTTCTTGAATGGCCTTATTGCAGAAGAGAAGGACCGTAGAATAGACAAAAACGTAATCGGGTTACCAAGGTTACAAGTTAATCAGATAACAACCACAAAGGTACGTTATCGCCTACCCGTGCTTCCAAACTCTCAAGAGAAGTTTTTATAGTAGTTAGGTAAATCCCACACAGGAGCTTCTACATAATAGAGGATGACGACCACAACAAGCTTACAAGTAAGTAAAAAGAGTTTACGATCAATTCCACAGAGAAACTTCACGTATGCTCGATGCTTGTGGTTTTCGTTCTTTAGTCCTTTATTTATAGCTCTCAATAAGATAGGTTGCGTTGAGACAAAGCAATAGATTTCTTAACCTACAAGTTAGCAAGTGCCCATGTAAAACGTGCCCGTTACTTGACTTGCACACAAAGAAACCCTCGGTTAATCTCAATTGTAATTCTTTTAACATTTATCTGCCAAGTGGTTTGTTAGCTCTTA
Organism: Papaver nudicaule; assembly: GCA_023529015.1. Classification (NCBI taxonomy): domain Eukaryota; kingdom Viridiplantae; phylum Streptophyta; class Magnoliopsida; order Ranunculales; family Papaveraceae; genus Papaver; species Papaver nudicaule. The sequence continues at coordinate 7,839 of JAJJMA010252198.1, forward strand.
ACCACTTCAAGATAGAAATCCAATGACCATGAGAACACCTTTATCTTATTGACTCATTGTGATTCATTAGATGGACCACATAAGATATTTTGTGGTAAACCAAGTCCAACTAAGATATAAGGAGTTAGTTGTATAACCCGCGTGAAAATCCCGTAGAATATTCACTTGGCGGGAACCGTCCGTTTGAATTTCGTCCAAATGCATTGAATCTGTTGTTCATGTACATGTACGTGTACTGATCAACGTTTTGGGACTCATAAGAAATTTTCGGAGCCACTTTTTACGAACCGGTTCGTGAACCGCCGTCGCTCAGATTAGGGTTTAAAATGGATCCGCTGGAAGTTCTGGGCTGGGCCAGCACTTAGACGTGTGAGACGCCCTCAGCTATAATCCACGGACTCTGCTCTAGAGTACTCCTTTTAGATTCGCCCAGATTCCAACATGTGATTTGCAAGCAAACCATTGCTACAGAAATGTATTGAATCTATCTCATGCACCTTGTAACCTTAGTATGGTGGGAACACATACCAACATAACTCATGGTTATGTAGACAAGAGTACAAATCTTAATCGCTATAACTCTACTAAAGTAGCCGACTATTTCGAAAGATAGAATAAGTAGAATAGAAGAAATCCATATAAATTCATAGCTCCTACTAACCTTTTGTCGATTAAGAATTTTTGATGTCTTCTTTGTAAACGCAGTCTTCGTCTTCAAGGTCTCTGCTACTTCGTCTATATCCCAATTCCGAAATCTAAACTATAGTAGACTAAATCTAATCCATCTCAGTATTGTGTCTCGACTTACCTTGTATGACTCTGTCGGATTGATCGGTACGTACTTGTATGTGCTAAATGTAGTCGAGATCGTGACTCACACTTATGTTGTGTAGACTCGATATTACGTCATGGTTTGGCTCTGATTACTGAAGTTCTGAATCATTTATTTGATTCTCTATATATGAACATCTAGAATGCCATATCACACTTTTAGATTTTGAAACCTTATTCCTGTTATCTAATCTTGTGGACTTTCAGAGTTCGAAACCTCAATGTAGGTTTTGGTAAAACTGACTTTGATTTCGAAACCATAATCTGGTTTTTGTATCCATAAGCTATTCGGTCTAAAACTTATGTTGTGACCAATTAGAGAACTTGAGTTCGAAACAATGTTTGTTGGCTAACAGTGACTTGAGAATCGGGACCAATGTGTCTTGACCATGTGAGTTCTAGAAGGTCGAAAAGACCCTGGGGTTTCCTAAAGGTTTATGTGAACCGGGAAATATAACCTGTGCGTCAAGGACAAAAAGGAGTGATGCTGAAATGTCTCTTGACCACATGGACTCTCAAGTTCGACACCACACATTTGTGACGAGATTAATATGCGTTTCTTGTTTCGAAACCTTAACCAAGGTTTTGTTAAAACAAAAATCTAAAGTTCGGAATCATACTTTGGTTTCGCTATATGAACCTTGATTTGGGAACTTTAATTCGGTTCCAGTCATATATGAACTTTAAGATCCGAAACCTTAATTTGGTTTTTGCCAAACAAAATGTAGATTTCGAAATCTAATATTGGTTATCTCAGATGCGTATTTTCGAAGTTCAAACTCTATCATTTTGATTTGTGCTTCAACGAAGTAATGAGTTTGATATTCTCAGTTATAAGTTTGAACTTGTTCATCTTCAATGTACAACTAAGTTTGTTTGAGTCATAGTCAGAAATATGGTTCCTCGCTCTAGTTAGTAGACACATGATTTCTCATTAATACTGTACGTGATTAGATCTTCGTATGGATATACTACTTGATCAAATATTCAATTGATTTCTCATTTGATGTTTTGATTTGAATTCTTGGATATCATTAACGTGATCATCTATATACGAATCGAGATTCAGGAGATTCAACATTTTGCTATTACTCGAAGAATCATACACCGTACTTTTATCGGCATATCTTTTTGTAAGATTTTAGAATGTCCATTTAACATACGTGTTCACTTATGATTAACACACAAGGCTTGTCCATGTCTGTGATGATACGTTTATGCGGAACGTTGAGCCACGTTGGACCAAATCCCACTTCCACCTAGGATCGTGCTGGCCCATCCAGCAAAGCCTAAGAAGTGATGTCGACATTATCAAAGCTGATGACGACATTTGGAAGTTAATAATACCTTAAGGAGATTTTCGAAACTAAGGACACGTGTTCGAATTGAGCTCTTTCCCAAGGAGCATATTTGGTAAGCATTATATTTCGAATTAATGAAATATCCAAATATACCTTTTGAGTATTATTTGCTTTGAATGCTTTTGGCCAAACATTTATTGAAATATATTTTTCATTCATTGAAATATATTTTTCATTAGCGTAAAATACTAAAGTAATAGATCTCATTAAATGATACGAGTCTATGTGAGGTATTTCGGAGCTAAATTTGGAAATGTTCTTTAATGAATTTCCGAATTTAACTTAGCCTCATTTCAAAGCTAAAGCCGTAGTCAATATAAATAGGAGTGGTTTCTCTCCTAAAAGCTTTGTCCCTCTACCAAGCTCTTCTTCGGAATTGTAAGCTTGTGTTTATTCACTTTTCCTTTCAGTTACCTTTAAGCTTTTGCTTTCGGTTTGGATTAGTGTAAGTCTTCTCTTGGGGATCGAGAAGCCTAGAAGTACCTCTTACGGGAAACTAGTTTATGTTTTACTAGTCTTCTTTGTATTGTACTTGTGTTTTGTTATATCACGTCTATCAAACCTTGCGATCTTATTTATTCTAATGTCCTTCTCTTCTGCTATAAAATCACTCAAGATCGTTGTGATTAGAACATACTCGTATCTATTAACCTGGATTTGTCAGCAAGTCGCTTTCGGTTTGTGTGCCTAACCTATAGATATTGAGTGGAATCAAGATCGTTGTTATTGGATTTGTTTTGCAGGTACACTGTTCTTCACGCTCATGCATATTGTACTGCATTCATATATTGCTTGATTCCAACTGGGACGACAAGGTTGCTCTTTCGGCAGTTTTGGTTTTGAAACCTTGATCGATATCTCGAGGGGTTTATTACCAATTAAACTGAAGTATCCTCGCTCTTGGTGTAAAACGACTTCGGTGAAATATCTGTAAGTTTCCTAGGATATCATCTAGCGATTTGATATGCCGCTATTTGGTTGTTGTCCGTAAGGTTGCAGTCGTCCGATTGGAGGTCGAGTAGCGATAGTCTTCACGACGGGCTGTGGAGCAACTTCTAGGCAAGACAGTAAAGGACGTCTGTTTGTTTAGGGGAGTACATGTGCGTGACCACCTTGTTGTGGTTTGAGGCGTAGGAATACTGAGGGGAAATCTTTGTGACTAATAGTCGTATTAGGGTCATATTGTCTGCACCAGCTAGTCCGAAGTCTGAGAGTAGGTGTGTTGGCGGCTTAATTCTTAAGAGTATTCAAACTAGACTAGGTCCTGGGGTTTTTCTACGAGTTTGTAGTTTCCTCGTTAACAAAATTCTTGTGTGTACTTTACTTTATTTCCGCGTTATATTTGACTTGTCATTTATAATTAAAGTATCGTACTTGGTTGTTGACATAGCCATTCGAAATCTTGTATTGACTCCCTTGTGTAAATCAATCGGTTACGAAAGAGATCTTGTTCTTGAGTTCTTGATTACAGGAACCGTTCAAGGTTTGACATATAGGTGGACTAAAATAAAAGAGTGGTGGTGTACTCGATACCCTCGTCTTTTCACATATCTTATTGTGTAGTATCTTTACGCATTGGTGCAATATGGTTACGAGTTTTATATACTAACCAATTGCATAACAACTCTTGTTGGACTATGTCATTCTAGAACCAAGATGTGTGGTGACCTTTGAGTTGTTATCTAGGACTTGAATCTTCATTTGCAGGAACACACGATCATATCTGAAGACGTTGAAGATTACAAGAAGATCAAGCTACATTATGGTTAGGGCTAAAAGATTTCACTTTTTGAATCCATATGTAAGATTGGTTTGTCACTAAAATTGACAAAGGGGGAGATTGTTAGAGCACAACTCGGTTGAACCCACAGGCGTTGCTATCTCAAGTCAGTTGTCAAGTTTAGTTGACAAAAACACAATCCTTGATAAGTCTACAATATCAGTTTGGACTATGATAGGTTAGGCATTCGAGACGAAGACCATTGAAGATGAATACCAGAGCTTACACACTTGATAAATTCATTTTCCTCATTAAAAGGTTAGAAAGGTTTTTATTTTGGTTTCGTATTTACCATTTTATCAATTGAAATAGTCTACGATATTGTTTATAGTGATCTCGAAGGATTAAATTATCTTAGCATTTAGATCACTAAGTGACCAATGCATAAGTAGAATGTGGGAATAGATCTAGTTCTTGAACTACACCCGAACAATGTACGCGTTCATATGTTGGAAGGGAAATTCCTGAACTCAGCAGTTTCTCATGAACGCATATACGAATTCAGATACTCCTGAACTCCGAGAAACTGTACGTGAACACGTTTATATAAGCCATGGTTAAAACTTCTATTTTGAGTTTTTTACCTTTTGTGAATGGATTTTTGAACTCGTTCACAATAAGGCCCATGGAGCTCCTGTCCACAATTTTCTTTAGGTTTGTATATTCTTACATGGACTTCATAGCATGGCCAACTTGCTTATCCATCTGCTACCCTTCGATTCGGTCAAAGCAAATTTTAACCAACAGGTTAGAAGAAGATTGAGTTGGAACTCAATGCAAGCCTATGGAATTTTCTAAGTTCGGAAACTTGCTTGAGCCTCACTCAAGGTTGCTTAACTTTAAAGCAAATCCTCCCTTGATGATCAATATAAATAGATGACCTTTTGGAAGATACAACTCCAATCCTCTAGACATCTGTGTATCCTTGCATAAAGGTTGGTCGTCATCTCAGAGTCCTTTTCTTGGACTACGACTATTTGAAAGACTTCATCAGTGAAGCACATGTCGGAAATAAAATTCATGATCTTGTATCTTAGGTCGATTGATTGTTTATCAATTCAATCAAAAAGGACCAAAGATTTGATAGCAGATTCGTAAGGCTGCACTCGGTGTTTTAAGTCCTAGAAGCTCCATAACGCAGTTCACGAACTATGTTTAATACTAAGTTCGTGTACTGTTCTAGTACAAATTAAGAACGGAAATCGTAAGATAAAATGAAATAATCGTCGTAAATACGTAATACCGGTGTATTAACGTCGTAATGTCGCCGTACACTGCTCGGTAGCAGAGAAGGAAATCGTAAATGATGAAAATCATACAATAGTCATGCCCAACAGAAAGGGAAAAGGAGAGGTTAAGTACCTCCTCCACCGCTAACTAACGTCCACCAGCATAGTGACGCGTGTAACAGCTAACGGTAAGGGAAAAACAGACTAAAGCTAACCCTCAACCCACGATAAGGGGTAACCCACTAGACCAATACTCATGACTTGACTCTAGTACATGACATTACCTCCCCCTCTAAAATTTCCTTGTCCTCAAGGAAAAACTTCTTGAAATGAGCCTGTATGTGAGATGAATCCTCCCAAGTTGCATTCTCAGGTGAAGCATTCTTCCATTGAATCAACAGTTGAGGAACTTGAAGACCATTTCTGATAATTGTTCTGGAATCAAGAACCTTGTCAGGAGCCACCACAATTTGACCCTCATGATCAGTAACAGGAAGAGTTGGTGAAGGAATGTGCTTCTGACCAATTTGCTTCTTCAGTTGAGAGACATGAAAAACTGGATGGATCTTAGCTGAAGGAGGTAACTGCAACTTATAAGCCACTGCACCCACTTTCTGTATGATAGGAAAAGGTCCATAATACTTTGAGGAGAGCTTAAAATTCTTCCTTAGAGCAACTGAAGTTTGTCTATAGGGCTGCAGCTTCAGAAAAACCATATCCCCCACCTCAAAGTTTCTGTCTACTCTCTTCTTGTCAGCATATAGCTTCATTCTTTCTTGTGCCTTGCCCAAATTTTCTTTCAGTACTTCTAAAACAGCATTCCTTTGCTTCAGATAATCTTCCACAGCAGCCACTGAAGTAGTATCTTCCACATGAAATGCCAAATGAGGAGGAGTATACCCATACAAGGCCTTGAATGGGCTCATCTTCAGACTAGTATGAAAGTTTGTATTGTACCACCATTCTGCAAGTGGTAACCATTTAACCCAGTTGGAAGGCCTGTGACTTGTCATGCACCTCAAATATGTTTCCAGACAAGCATTAACTCTCTCAGTTTGGCCATCAGTCTGAGGATGGTATGCTGTACTCAATCTTAATTCAGTACCCAATAACCTGAAAAGATCCTGCCAAAAGTTGCTTGTAAAAACTTTATCTCTGTCAGATACTATTGAAATGGGTAAACCATGAGATTTAAAGACTTGAGCAAGGAAAACATCAGCCACTGTTGCAGCAGTATAAGGATGCTGAAGACCTATAAAGTGAGCATATTTAGTTAGTCTGTCCACCACCACCAACACCACAGATTTTCTTTGACTCATAGGTAACCCTTCAATGAAATCCATAGAAATATGTTGCCATGGATAATCAGGAATTCCCAATGGTTGTAGTAGCCCTGCAGGATGAGAATGTTCACCTTTATTTCTCTGACAAACCTCACAAGTGGTAACAAACAGCAAAATATCCTGCTTAAGACCAGGCCAAAAGAAGTATGCTTTAGCTCTCATATATGTAGCCTGAATGCCTGAATGTCCACCTACAGCTGAAGTGTGGACTGAATGCATAATGGAATTCCTAATGTTAGCTCCATTGCCCACATAGATTCTGCCCTTGAATCTCAAAATGCCACCCACTAATGTGTAGTGAGGAATTGCTGTGGCAGTCACAAGCAATTTTTGGATTAAGTCCTGAGCTTTGGAATCATTAACATAACTCAATAGAATGTCCTGAGTCCAAGATGGAGTAGAGATAGCCACTGAAGAGAGACAAGCTGTTGAATGAGGTAATCTGGAGAGAGCATCAGCCACTTTATTTTCCACCCCTTTCCTATAACTTATCTCATAATCAAAACCAAGCAGTTTAATAAGCCATTTCTGCTGAAGCACACTAGTGATTTTCTGATCCATAAAGAATTTAATGCTCTCATGATCTGTTTTGATGATGAAATGGTGGCCTTGCAGGTAATGTCTCCACCTATTCACAGATTGGACTATAGCAAGGAATTCCCTCTCATAAGTGGACAGAGCTTCACCTTTAATGCCTAAAGCCTTACTGAAGAAAGCTATTGGTCTGCCTTGCTGCATGAGTACAGCTCCAATGCCTTTGCTAGAAGCATCAGTCTCCAACACAAATGGTAAGGAAAAATCTGGTAGTGCAAGGACAGGAGTACTAACCATAGCTTGTTTAAGTATATTGAAAGCCTCAGTAGCTTCATCAGTCCAATGAAAAGAATTCTTCTTCAGTAAGTCAGATAAAGGTTTGCTGAGAATGCTATATCCTTTCACAAATTTTCTGTAGTAGCCAGTAAGGCCAAGAAATCCTCTTAGAGCCTTGATATTTTTGGGTACTGGCCAATCAACCATGCAGGAAATTTTAGCAGGATCAGCTGCAACACCTTGTGGAGTAATGATATGGCCCAAATACTCAAGCTGATGTTGGGCAAAACAGCACTTAGACAACTTAGCAAACAATTGATGCTGTTGCAGTAGTTGGAGAGTAAGCTTGAGGTGCTGTACATGATCTTCCAGTGACTTGCTATAGATTAAAATATCATCAAAAAACACCAAGATAAACTTTCTTAAATAAGGCTGAAACACTTCATTCATCAAAGCCTGAAAAGTTGCTGGTGCATTAGTTAAACCAAAAGGCATGACCTTAAACTCATAGTGGCCCTGATGAGTTCTAAATGCAGTTTTGTGAATGTCAGCATGGTTCACTCTTATTTGATGATAACCAGACCTTAAATCAATCTTGGAGAAGAATGTAGCACCATTTAACTCATCAAGGAGTTCATCAATGACAGGAATTGGAAACTTATCCTTCACAGTAATGCTGTTAAGTTTCCTATAATCTACACAAAATCTCCAAGAGTTGTCCTTCTTCTTCACAAGCAAAATTGGGGAAGCAAATGGACTATGGCTGGGTTGAATGATTCCAGAATTCAACATTTCTGTCACCAATTGCTCCACCACAGATTTCTGAATGTAAGGACATTTGTAAGGTCTCAAATGAGGAGGTTCAGAGTTTGGTTTAAGAGGAATACAATGGTCCAAACTCCTTTGAGGTGGTAATTCTTTAGGCTCAGCAAAAACTTTTGGAAAAGCATCAAGGACATGCTGAATGACTGAAGGTATAACTGGTTCAGGTGAAGTGGAAGAAACAATAGAAAATAACTGACCAACAATCCCATGTGTTTGTTGCTTGAGAAAATCACACATAGCAGTACCACTTATTTCAGATATTGAAGGTCTAACCTGAGAGCCAGTAAGTGTAATTTGCTGTCCTTCATGTAGAAAAGAGATGCTGAGCTTGGAAAGGTTGAATAGAATATCACCAAGCTGCTTCAACCAGTCTGCACCCAACACAATGTCACAACCTCCCAAAGGCAGTAATCTCAAATCTCCACAAAAATCATAGTCCTGCATTTTCCAATGAAGTGGAGAACAAACACCAGTACTAACAGTTTTATCTCCATTAGCAACAGTGACCAATAAGTGTTGAGTGTGTTGAATATCACAACCCAAAGAAGTAGCCAACTGACAGTCTATAAAGCTGTGTGTACTTCCAGTGTCAATAAGTACAGAAATGGGTTTTCCTTTGAGAAAACCAGGAATTCTGATTGTCTCTCCTGAGGAACTGCCATGAAGTGCATGAAGGGAAATGGACATATCAGACTCAATAGGTACTGTACTAGTGTCATGAGTGATAACCACTTCAGAGAATTCTTCAGATACTACTTCTTCTTCAACTGGCTCAATTACTTCACCAATGGTCATATTCAGATGTTGATTTTTACACCTATGTCCAGAAGAAAACTTCTCATCACAGTAAAAACATAATCCCTTTGCTCTTCTTTCTACCATCTGTGCATAACTGAGATTTTTAGATGCAGGTGAAGAAGAACTAGGTGGTGAGGATTTGAGCAAATTGGTGTTGAAAGTCTTTGGAGTGTATGGAGAGGGTGAAGCTGAATTGGGACTTTTAGGAAACATAGGTGAAGAATAGGATGATCTGGATTGAAACCTAGCAGTCTTTTGCTTCAAATTATACTTTTGTTCTTGCAATTTGGCTAAAGAAAAAGCATGTAAAAGTGATTTTGGGTTAAACATTTCAACTGAGCTTCTAATTTCCTCTTTAAGGCCACTAATGAAACTCATGATAAAATAATGCTCATTCAAAGAAGGATTAATGGAAAGCATATAAGCCTTTAATGCTTCAAATTTTTCAAAATAATCCTCTACAGAGCTAATTTGACCCAGCTTATTAAAATTTCCAATAACATTCAGGTCAGCAGGATTTTCAAAACGAGAACAAATAGCTGCAGAAAATTCTGTCCAAGAAATTATACCTTTACCAACCTTGAAGCTATTAAACCACTGATCTGCTTTACCATCCAAATAGATCGAAGAAAAAAGTACCTTATGATTCTCTTCAGTGTGTTTAAGCTGGAAATAGCGTTCACATTTCTGAATCCAACATCGAGGATTATCACCAGAGAACCGTGGAAAATCCACTTTCAAATTAGAAGAAAATTTTTTATCACGTCCAATAGAACCAAATTGAACAGGAGTATCCTGACGAATAGTAAAAGAATTAGTAGGAGAAGAAGAGGAAGCAGAAAAACCTCCAGTATACTGACCGAATTTAGAATCCATATGTTTAGCAAAAGCAGTCATAAATTGCTTCTGATTCTCCTCCATATAACTGCAAAAATTTTTCTGTTGGACTTCACTGAATTTCCGATTTGTGTCTTGACTTTTTTGTAAAAATTCTAAGCTCTCTTTGTGAAAATTATTCAGTTTATCCTCAATCGAATCCTGCAACCTATGTTCTTGCTCAACCAATTTGACATTTAATTCCTCAAACTTGACACTGATATTGTCTGAAATTGTTGAATCGAGATTAGTCATAAAATCGTGCCATCGAATCTCTAAATCTGAGATTCGTAGTTCATGTTTCTTCTGTTCTTCGACGAACTCAGTCTCTGAAAAAATTTCTGTTGCTGCTTCTCCCATGGATGTAGCTGGCTCTAGATACCAATTGTACTGTTCTAGTACAAATTAAGAACGGAAATCGTAAGATAAAATGAAATAATCGTCGTAAATACGTAATACTGGTGTATTAACGTCGTAATGTCGCCGTACACTGCTCGGTAGCAGAGAAGGAAATCGTAAATGATGAAAATCATACAATAGTCATGCCCAACAGAAAGGGAAAAGGAGAGGTTAAGTACCTCCTCCACCGCTAACTAACGTCCACCAGCATAGTGACGCGTGTAACAGCTAACGGTAAGGGAAAAACAGACTAAAGCTAACCCTCAACCCACGATAAGGGGTAACCCACTAGACCAATACTCATGACTTGACTCTAGTACATGACAGTTCGTCACGCGTTACGAGGTAAAACTGTTTAGGCTAGATCAATAAGCCCTACTCAGTATATCGATTTCTATTAACCTTGACTTTAAGTCTAAAGGAAATCACCTATCATATTCTTGTTGAAAGACAATCGAGTACAACCAGGCGCCCTGTTAGAAGCAGGGTAGCGCTAGTCTTCACGAAAGGAAGTGGAGAAACTCCTACGCATTAAAGGACGTCAGCTAGAGGAATCAAGTGTGTAGGCTTCTGCGGGAGTCAAGACATGTAGGAGCACAACGGTAGCTGAGTTGCTTGTAGGGTTAATTCAGTCTGGATACATTCCAGTCTTAAGTCTGAGAGTAGGCTATCGTCTGTATTTTCTTAATACTGTTTGTGTTCAAACTGGACGAGGTCCCGGGGTTTTTCTGTTGATTCTGGTTTCCTCGTTAGCAAAACTTCTGGTGTCTTGCTTTACTTTTACCTTTCGCATTATATTATCTCTGATTTATATAATTAAAGTATTGCAAGTTTGTTGATTCTAACCCTGGAGTGAATCCATCTCTCTTGAGATCTACGAGAACTAGTTCTTGTTGGGATTCAGTTCTTGTACAAAGAACTGTACTCAGGTTGTTGCTTGAATATTGATTTGTGAGATCGTTCAAGTAACCTAATCAACTAGGTTCACGCATTCAATAGTTGGTGGTATATCTCGGTATCCCCTCCTTTTCAGTTGGAAGCAAAAATGTATGGCTCTACATCTGGTGGAGGTTTTTCGAAGGTGCATGGATTTGATATTAACAAGTTCAATGGGAAGAATAATTTGACAACGTCGCAAACGGATGTTAAGGATATTCTTATTAGCATGAAGCAGGTTAAGGCACTCAAGGACAAGCCATCGCCATTACCAACTGGTGTGACTGATGAGAAGTGGCTTGAGCTTGATTTGGAGGCATGTCCAACTATTCGTCTGTGTTTGTTAAGGGAGATTACTCACAATTTTTCTGGTGAAACTTCGGCAAAGACGTTGTGGGAAAAGTTAGAGAAATTCTACTTGAAGAAGGACTTAACTTCAGAAGTTTACTTGAAGCGCAAACGATATGCCTTTAAGATGGCTTCGGGTAAGTCTTTGGTTGATCGTATTAATGAGTTTAATAAGATTATTTCGGATTTAGCTGATATAAGTGTCAAGTTTTCTGATACGGATAAGTTTATGATGTTGTTATGTTCACTAACTAAATCATATGAGACCTTTGTTGATTACTTGTTGAATGGGAAAACTGAAGGTGACAATAAATTATTTTTGGATGATGTGGTTTCTGCTTTACAAGCAAAAGCTTTAAGGAAACAAGTATGCAGTGAAGAAGTTCAAGCTGAAGGTTTGTTTGTTGAGAGATGGAAGAATGGTAACAAGTATAAGTCTAAGAACCAGTCAACGAAGAATGGAAGTGACGGGTGTTATTATTGTCATAAGCCAGATCACTTTAAGATTGATTGTCCTAAGTTAAAGGAAAATGATGAGAAGTAAAAGGAATCACAATCAGTTAAGGTTGTTGCTTCAGTAGCATAAGGAAGTGATAGTTTTGATAAGCCAATGTGTGGCTTTGATCAGGAGGTGCTAGCTGTTACATCAACGAGTTATCTCAATAATGGTTGGATGCTTGATTCTGGAGCTTCGTATCACATGTGTTCCACAAAGGAATATTTCACCACTTATAGAGGTGTGAATGTTAATACTGTTATGATGGGTAATTCAAATACCTGCAGAACAGTTGGAGTTGGTAAAATTCAGATTCTTTCGAATGGTGTTACTACTAAACTTTCATAAGTTAAACATGTTCCTAATTTAAGAAGGAATTTGATTTCTTGGGTGTACTTGAATATCTTGGATACAAGTATGTTGCTGAGTATAGTTTCTTAAAGATATACCATGATGGCAGTTTGAAGATGACTGGTGCAAGACAACAAAAATTATATTTCCTTCAAGGAGAAATAGTTTCCGGTGGAGCTATGGTTTCGGAATAAGTGGATGAGAAACAATTGAAGTCAACACGGTTATGGCATATGCGACTTGGGCATATGAATGAGAAAGGCATGTTGGTGTTGAGTAGTAAAGGCTTGCTAGGCAGTGAGAAGACTTGCAAGCTTGATTTTTGTGAGTATTGTATCTTTGGGATACAACGCAGAAGTAGTTTTGGTACCTCTGTGCACCACACACAAGGTATATTGGATTACATCCATTCGGATGTTTGGGGTCCTTCTCGTACAATTTCTGAGGGAATATGTGGTAAGTGACCTTTATAGATGACTTTTCACGGAGAGCTTGGCTTTACTACACCATGAAGCATAAGAATGAAGTCACTGAGTTGTTTAAGAAGTGGAAGACCATGGTAGAGAAACAAATTGGTCGTGTGGTTAAGAAGATACGTTCTTATAATGGAGGAGAATACACTAAAGATCCATTAAAAGAGTTTTGTGAAGAACAAGGTATCGTTAGGCACTTCACAGTGAAAGGTACACCACAACATAATGGAGTAGCAGAGCGAATGAATCACACACTACTTGAGAGAGCACAATGCATGTTGTCAAACGCAAGTTTAAACAAAGTTTGGTGGGCTGAAACAGTTACGACGGTGTGCTATCTAGTGAACATATCACCTTCAGCAGCTATATTCAATGCAAGGCACCTTTGGAGGTATGGACTGGTAATTTTGTCAACTACTATAATCTTAAGAATGTTTGGTTGTCCAGCTCATTTTCACGTAAAAGAAGATAAACTGGGTGTTAGAGCTAAGAAAGCAATCTTCTTCGGATATCCAGAGGGTGTTAAAGGGTATCGACTTTGGTGCCCATAATGAAACTAGTACATTATTAGTCGAGATGTGTCCTTCAGTGAGAGAGCTATGCTTGATTCAAAGAAGTTCACAGGTTGGGATTCTCAAATTGAAGTTGAGAATGAGAATAAAGTTAAATATGATTCAATGGAAGTAAAATAGAGAGTTCTTAGTTCATCTACTACTGAAACAGAAGAAGTAGAACAAGAGGAAACTCAAGTAGAAGATGAAGTTGAGGTGGAGGTTCCTAATGAGGAACCAGTTCAACAACAAGTTCAGAGTGTTCCATCTTTAATTTCTCAAAGGGAGAAACGTATTATCAAAGTACTTAAACGTTATGGCTATGAAGATGGTGTATTTCACACACTGACTGTTTTTGAGGATGAGCCATTTACTTTCAAAAAGGTCATGAGCAATGCTCGTACCAGTAGATGGAAGACAGCCATGGATGAAGAGATGTAGTCTCTTTATAAGAATGACACTTGGGAGTTGGTGGAGTTGCCTAAGGTTCGAAAGAAGATTGGGTGCAAGTGGGTATATGTTGTGAGATGGAGTTCCAAATATCGGGGGTATTTTCGATGGCGTACGATACAAATCAAGGTTAGTAGCTAGCGGATTTGTACAAAGGGAAGGTGTTGTAGATGGTGAAAAATGAGAGAGGGGCAAGATTGTCAAAGCACTCTCGAAACCATGTCTTATTAAAGGCAATCGCCTATTCAGGCTCATCTCTATAGCTCAGAGTGCAACCCATTCCATGAGCCGAATAAACTCTCTATGAGCTCTCTCTTATAACTCCGGTGGGGAGGGTAACATCGTAGAGCAGTACTAATGATCTCACCAACATATTAAACCCATTGATCTGCCCAGAGTCAGGCCACTTAATGGTACACGGTGAAGAATCAACAGAGACGCATCCTCATGGATTTCCTCTTAAATACGACTCAACATACGAGTCTTGGTGCAAACCTCGGAAATATTGAAGCCCCAGGCCGGTCCGGAGCTCTCTGAGAAGCATACACCAGCCTAAACAAGCCTAAGCGGACCTAATCCCAAGTTCAGGATGGTCTAGCATACCATGGATAAACACGCCATGACCTCAAGTGTGTTGTAGCATAAGCACTCACACCACGACTAAGGCACAGGCTGCCCAAAGTCGACCTTGGCCAGATGCCAAAGCCATAAACGCCACATAGCATGGCACCACAAACCATGAAGTCACCATGGATCCACGAAAATCAGCCTTGGCCAAGAGGCCAAGGCCATGGCGTAAAACGCCACAAACCTACTTAGTCTGGCCAAAGGCCAAGACCATAACGAGAAGCATAGCCGTCAACAGGCTGAGGCCAAGGTCGTGGCGCCGTAGTCCATGGCGCCACAACCAGTGGACCTTAGCCAGAGGCCAAGGCTGTGGCGCCATAGTCCATGGCGCCACAACAAGTGGACCTTGGCCAGAAGCCAAGGCCGTGGCGCCATAAGCCCTGGCGCCACCTTAACACTGCCAACGCCAAAGCGCGTCCAAGCTTAGCCTTGGCCAAAGGCCAAGGCCGTGGCGCCAAGAGCCATGGCACCACACCAGCGCCAATGCGCATTCCAACACTTATGGCCTTGTCCAGATAGCCAAGGACACTCATATGCTTGTGTCCCAGAACTGCACTCATGTTAGTCACAACGACTAGTCGTACGACTCTACTCTACTCAACTCAACTACGCAATATCTGCGTACCACTTGCTCGAGACATCAAAACATCACACGGGGGGATAACTTTAGGGGTATTGGTCTGGCGGTCTACGGCAGTTGAAAGAAACTGATGGAGATAGTGGACAGTTACGAGAAAATGGCGCGAGTGGGCATGTTCCACACGACTCAGGCAGTTACGGAAACCA
Organism: Papaver nudicaule; assembly: GCA_023529015.1. Lineage (NCBI taxonomy): Eukaryota > Viridiplantae > Streptophyta > Magnoliopsida > Ranunculales > Papaveraceae > Papaver > Papaver nudicaule. The sequence continues at coordinate 23,109 of JAJJMA010252198.1, forward strand.
ACGCATGTCCTCCACTCCTCCACTCTTCCACGACTTCCACCTTCTCTGTCGAGGGATCAGGGTGAGTTCAAACTATAAATAGAGGCTTCCTCTATTTTCCAAGGTAGAACATTAAGAACATCAGAAACGTTCAGAACACCTAGAACACACAATCCAGAGCCTCAGAGAAAATACCTGAGAATCGAAACACGCTTCTAGCCTTGGAGATTTATAGTCGACTTCACGACGAAGATCTTGAACTCTTACACCCAAAATACATCCTCAACCTGATCTCAAGTTTCTTCGCTGTTTCCGTCCCTAGACCAACTTCTATCATCTCTGTGACCGAAGCAAGACGGGAACGGCCATCCTTGGTTTAGGCTTGTCTTGTTCGACTTTGATCTCCGAGCACTACGAAAGTACCCAGAGACGGTACATTGTTTTTCCAGGTAAAAACAGGTGTAAATTATAATGAAGTTTTCTCTCTAGTTATTAAACACACCTCTGTCCGGATCCTGTTAACAGTTGTGGCGCAGTTTGATTTAGAGCTTGAGCAATTAGATGTCAATACTGTCTTCTTGCATGGTAATTTGGAGGAAGACATATATATGTCTCAGCCCATTGGTTATGAAGTTGCTGGTAAGGAAGATTATGTATACCGACTTCTGAGGTCATTGTATAGTTTGAAGCAATCACCACGACAATGGTATAAGAAGTTTGACATGTTTATGATGCAGCAAGAATACACACGTAGTGAACATGATCAATGTGTGTATTTTAAGAAGTTTCAGAGTGGAACTTTTGTGTATCTCTTACTATATGTGGATGTCATGCTTATAGATGCAAATAGCAAATCAGAAATTAAAGTGCTGAAGAAACAGTTGAGTTCAACGTTTGAGATGAATAACCTTGGGTCATTCAAGAAGATATTGGGAATGGAAATCGGTCGAGATAAGAAGAAGAATAGACTATGTATTACACAGAAAACCTATCTTGAGAAGGTTATTCATCGTTTTGATGTGTAAAACTCAAAGCAGTAAGTGTGCCATTGCCACCTACAATCAAGTTATCTAACCTGTTATGTCCTACTACTATCGAATAAAGGGAGTTCATGGCAAAGATCCCTTATGCCGGGGCAGTGGGTTCTTTGATGCATGTTATGGTTTGTACACGGCCTGATATAGCTCAGGAAGTTGGTTTAGTGAGTAGGTATTTGTCTAATCCTGGGAGAGCACATTGGTTTGCAGTTAAGGGAATTTTGAAATATCTTCAAGGTACTCTCGATGTTATTTATTGTTTGAGAAGAAGCAAAGCTTAAAGCTTTGTGGTTTTGTAGATTCAGATTATGCTGGTGATAATGATAGGTGACATTCAACTACTGGGTATTGCATTATCTTATGTGGAGGGCCTATCAGTTGGAGATCTATGTTACTCAATAGTAGTTTTGTCTACCACAGAGGCAGAGTACATTGTAGTGACAGAGATTGTTAAGGAAGCATTATGGATTCGTTTGGTGATAGACTTTGGATTAGTACAAGGGAGTGTGGCTATAAAATGTGACAGTCAGAGTGCAGTCCATCTTGCGGAAAATCAAGTCTATCATGCACGTACCAAGCATATTAAAGTCTGTTATCATAAAGTCAGAGAAGTGATTGATGATGGAGAAGTTAGTCTGTTGAAGATTGATACTTAAGACAATCCTGCAGACATGTTGACGAAGGTTGTCCCAAAGATCAAGTTTGAGAAGTGTCTCCACTTGATCAATAGTGTTCGTTGTTAAGGCCTAAGGGCATTTTGAAGCTACGGTTAATTTGTTTTTAGGATCAGCTCAGTTTGGAGAAACATTGACAAAGTGGAGTCTGTTAGAGTTTTCGAAGTTTCTATAGTACTTTAGGCTTAGTCTTTTGTGTCAGCAAGTTTCCAAGTATAGCCCGGAGTCTGAGTTGTACAAGGTGGTGTAAACTAGGAAGCCAATGATCGATGTGATATCCTTGGCAAGTACCACCGCCTATGTACCTTGTTAATCAAGTTATGTAAACCTATACTAGGTATCGATATTAAGCCTGTGAGATATATTGTGAGGATAGAGATTCTGGTGTTATAGAGAGAGTTAGGTGTTTGGTGCCTCTTGTAACTGGTTTTATCAATAAGAGTTATTTGTAGATATTTGTGGAGTAGGTACGCCGAACCACGTTAGATCTCTGTGTGCTTGCTTTGCTTGTTATTATTTGTGTGTTGCTGAAAAAGCAGGGGTACCGAAATACAACCAACTTTTCGTTCGGGCTCGTGAGTCTTATGGTAAGATATGTACGATCTCAAAAATCAATATCCAATTCTGTTAACTGGAGTTAGGATCACAAGTAATTAGTCCAAACGCAATACAAGTCTTGGATGGATTATGGACAAACTCGACGGTTACAATAATGTACTTTTTGTGTTTGTTTTAATTATATAATCATAGATATATTGCGGAAAGTAAAGCACACAGGACACCAGAGATTTTTCTAACGAGGAAACTACGACCTGTAGAAAAACCTCGGGACCTCGTCCAGATTGAACACCGCACAACACTAACTGTCTACAAACACTAGCCTACTATTAGACTTCGGTCTGGGATGTAGCAGGGACCAACTCCAACCCTCCAAGTGAATTGGCTACTATCGCACTCCTTACGTCTCTAGATCCCCCACAGATCGTCACACACTTGATTCCCCTAGATGACGTCCTTTACATGCCCATGAGTTGCTTTAATCACTGTTAAAGGTTTATGTCAACAATTCTGTCTTTGCAACCTCAAATATAAACTGTAACTGTCCTCTTCAGTTTAACATACGTAAAGTGACTTCCTTTGGATTGCTCCAGGTCATACAGAAATCTACTTACAAGCATGGGCTGACAAGTAAACTGAGTAAACTATGCCCAACTTGTCTCTACCTCAGATGTAAAAAGAATCACTTAAGAAACTTACACAACCGGAGCTAACTAGGTCTTACAACACCGTGTGCAGACGTACGTTTCTTCTTAACCTTGTATGTAACGTATCCGTTCTTGAATGGCCTTATTGCAGAAGCCAAGGACCGTAGAATAGACAAGAACGTAATTGGGTACCAAGGTTACAGGTTAATCAGATAACAACCACAAAGGTACGTTATCACCTACCTGTGCTTCCAAACTCTCAAGAGAAGCCTTTATAGTCATTAGGTAAATCCCACAGAGGAACTGCTACCTAATAGAGGATGACTACCACAACAAGCTTACACCAAAGTGCAAAGAGTTTACGATCAATTCCACAGAGAAACTTCACGCATGCTTGATGCTTGTGGTATTCGTTCTTTAATCCTATATTTATAGCTCTCAATAAGATAGGTTGCTTTGAGATAAAGCAATAGATTACTTGTGTTACAAGTTAGCAAGTGCCCGTGTAAACGTGCCCGTTACTTGGCTTGCACACAAAGAAACCCTAGGTTAATCTTAATTGGAATTCTTTTAACATTTAGAAATCCAATGACCATGAGAACAACTGTATCTTATTGACTCATTGAGATTCGTTAGATGAACCACATAAGATATTCTGAGAAGCACAAGTCCAACTAAGAGATAAGGAGTTCTCTGTTAAAACCCGCTTGAAAATCCTGCAGAATATTCACCAGACGGTTTGCGAACCGTCCAGGTCCGAAATTTGGGCTAAATACATTGAATCTACCGTTCACGTACGTGTACGTGTTCAGATCAACGTTTTGGAACTCAAGAGGAAATTTCGGAGTCACTGTTCACGAACCGGTTCGTGAATCGCCGAGTTTCAGATTAGGGTTTCAACTGGATCCGCTGGAAGTTCTGGGCTGGGCCAGTACTTAGACATGTGATACGCCCTCAGCTATAATCCATGGACTCTGCTCTAGAGTACTCCTTTAGATTCACCCAATTTCCTACATGTGATTTGCAACCAAACCATTGCACTGGAAAATGAATTGAATCTATCTCATGTATCTTGTAACTTAGTATGGTGGGAACACATACCAACATAACTCATGGTTATGTAGACAAGAGTACAATCTCAATCGTTATTAGTATCTCTACTAAAGTAGCTGACTATTTCGAAAGATAGAATAAGTAGAATAGAAGAAATTCCATAAATGTCACAACTCCTACTAACCTTTTGTCGATGAAGAATATTTGATGTTTTCTTTATAATTGCAGTCTTCGTCTTCAAGGTCTCTACTAATTTGTCTATATCGCAATTTCGAAATTTAAACTCTAGTAGGCTAAATCAAGAATTGTGTTTTGACACCTAAAACTAACAACTAGCTTGACATACCAACGCTAGTGGGTTTGACCGGACAATGCCCTAACAGTTGCATCTGTATCTTTAGTTCTGTGTGATCCAAATGACAAGTTATTGGTGTGATTGCTGCTATAATCCCAACATAAACTTACCGAACCGCGATGATATGTGATGATATTAACAATAAAGAAAAATTGATTGGAAATAAAGAAGGGGGTAACACATCCTAGCTTGCAAATAAGTCTCATCCATTTATATGACTAGTTTGAACAACGTAACCTAAATGATGATACACTCCAAGATCTTCAAAGGACTATATATGAGTTAAGGAGTCGCATTGATCAATTTATTTGTAAACGGAATATGGAAAATGTTTTAAATTTATCTATTCAACAGTTCCAATGGATAGTAATAAATATGGATTACCGATGATTCTGAGGATGATCAACTGGAAATTCCTTGTAACAATGGTGTAGCTATTCCAACTCCAAATCATAATAACTATCATTCAGATATTTGAAAAGCCAAGCTTTAGTGCGGTGAAATCATTGTTTTAAACGATGTAACATACTCAAATTCATATTAAAATGACGAATATTATTAAGATGGCGATGTTTTTAGTTTCGTTGGTTTGAAGTAGTACGTACACTCAATCATTTCTTTAGAACAAATTCATAATGAAGGTTTGGAGAGGACTTTGATGATCAACGAGAGTGTTGAAAAAGTGTTGGTTGAGAAAGGAACCAAATTAACTAATGACATAGAAGAACAAATGGAGGTTTCTAAGGTTGTGATTAATCACCAACCAGGTTTCCAATTTGAAGGTTTAACTTACCTTATTATATCTGAAACCTATGTGATAATCATTCTTCCCTAATTGATCGAAGTAGTTTTTCAATGAATTGTTAACCTAATTTCTATGAAACTAATCCCCACTTAGAGTTGGATATATGTGCCTTAGAAAGGTTTTATGGATTATCTTGCTTCTAAGTATCTACCATGAGATATGTTTGATCTTAACACCGTACAGGTCCACTTGGAAGACCCCATAAAAGTTCTATATTCTCTATATACTTCCAAGTGCAGAAAAAACTTGGTGTAGAGTTAACTTCCATCGGATAATAGTTTCGCTAGTACCAGTATATGTTAATGCACACGTGAAGCTATTATTCATAGGGAATTTTTTTTTTCCACATAATAACCTTTGCTTTTGTGAACCTCCGGTTTTTTGAATAAACTAAAACTTTTAGGTAGATGATGATGAATTTCTTAAGTATAGGAATTGACGTGTTCGGAATATGGTCTATTCATATTTGAATGCTTTACTTAAGTAATATAAATTAATGACGCACAATCAATCTATCAGTACCATATAGCTCTAGTGTTGCCATGATGTAATAGCCAAGATAATTGGTTGTAATCTATTCCCATATTGAAGAAAGTATAGAAAAATAAAATAAAAATAAAAACATGGTGCTATTTCAAAAAGGAGGAATCAAAATTGTCTTATACATATCAAAGTGTTATACATCGCTAAAAGTGAGTTCAAAATGTAATGGCTCGATGAGGGTATCTACTCCTCGGTCAAGAGACTAAGGGATGATCGATGCGAAAAAATCACATAACTATCTTAAAGGAGCATGTGCTTGGGTTCATAAGAGTTAATCATGGTGTCAGTATTAGACTTCAGTTACGAGAATAAGGGTGAAGATTTCAATCATTCGACGTTACTCCTATAGTTGTGATAATAAAACAAATATTGGAGTAACTTCGTTCACTTTAGGAAACATGTGCACATCACTAATTCCATATCCGTTTTCTAGTTTATCCTTATGATTGAAGTGATGATAGAATTTTGAGTTGAAAAATTGCATCGAATAAGTTAAGTAACTCTTTGAGTGGAGTTTTGCATCCATACATGAATGTTGTATATGAGTTACTACTTGTGTTTTAATGACTATAACTTCATGTGTGGCAATTGAAAAAGGAGGGGTACCGAAATACTACAAAATTTTCGTTTTGGCTCGTGAGTCTTATGGTTAAAGTCTGGACGATCTCAAAAATCAATATCCAAACCTCTAACTGGAGTAATCTCGACAGTTAGGCAATAACGTACTACTTGGTGCTTTAATTATAAATCAGAGTTATAATGCGGAAAGTAAAAGCACACAAGACACCAAACGTTTTTTTAACGAGGAAACTGCCTTGCAGAAAAACCTCGGGACCTCGTCCAGTTTGAACACCGCCCAGTACAAACTGACTACAAACACTAGCCTACTATAAGACTTTGGTCTGGGATGTAGCAGAGACCAACTCAAGCCCTCCAAGCAAATTGGCTACTGTCGCCTTCCTTACGTCTCTGGATCCCCATTGATCGTCACGCACTTGATTCCCCTAGCTGACGTCCGTTACAGGCCTAGGAGTTGCTTTGACCGATGTCAAAGGCTTGTGTCAGCAATACTGGCGTTTAAACCAAATTGTTGACGTATGGTGTAACTGTCCTCTTCAGTTTACCATACACAAGATGACTTCCTTCGGATTGTTAAATCCAAGTCATACGGAAATCTACTTCTTGAATCGGGGCTGACAAGCAAACCAAGTAAGTAATGCCCAATCCGAATCTACCTCAGTTATACACGAAGAACCACTTAAGGAACTTGTATAACCGGAGCTAACTAGGTCTTACAACACCGAGTGCAGCCGTGCGTTGCTACCTTTCCAACCTTGTTGAGTAACGTATCAGTTCTTGAATAGCGGTATATCAGAAGAGACGGACTTTAGAATAGACAAGAACGTGATCAGGTTACCAAGGTTACAGGTTAATCCGATTTCAACCAAAGATGGTTTCAATCTCCTACCTGTGCTTCCCAACTCTCTAAGGAAGTCTTTATAGTCGTAGGGAGTTCCCAAAGGAGCTGCAACCTATAGAGGATGACTATACCACAACAAGCATTCACCGAAGTGAAAAGAGTTTACGCTATCTTCCCTAAGGACCTTCACGTATGCTTGATGCTTGCGGTATCTGTCCGTAGACACCTCTATTTATAGTACTCAATAAGATAGGTTGCTTAGGAATAAAGCAATCAATTACTTGTCCCACAAGTTAGGGAAACCCTAAACTTGATAACCAAGTAATAAGAGATTAATCTCAATTGGAATTCTTTTTAGAATTATCTGCCAAGTGTTTTGTTAGCTCTAAAACACTTCAAGATAGAATCCAACAGACCAGAGATAATCTTATCTTATTGACTCATTGAGGATCGTTAGATGGAACACAAAAGGTCTTTATGTTTTACACAAGTCCATCTAAGAGATAAAGGAGTTTTGGAATTTGACTCAGGGTGAAATTCTAGGAGAATATTCACTAAATCCGACACCAGTAAGACAGCTACCGTCAGGTTCACGTACTGGTACGTGAACAAAATAGCCATCTCGAACTCAGGGAATTTCCGAGTGTCTGGTACGCAAACCGGTTCGTGAACCGTGCGCCTGTCAGATTTCGTCAAATCTGGATTCCGCTGGAAGTACTGGGTTGAGCCAGAACTTAGACGTGAGAACGTCCTCAGCTGTGATCCATGGACTCTTTGCTCAAGATCACTCCTTTAGATTCATCCATATCCAATTAACAGTTTGCAAGCAAACCATTGTAATGGACATATGACACCTAATCTGTCTCATATATTCTTGACTCACAGTATTTGTGGGATCAAACACTGGTCATGACACAAGGCCATGTTACGCAAGAATACGATCTCAATCACTATTATCACTACTAAAGTAGTCGACTATTTCGAAAGAATAGATGAAGTAGAAATATAAGAAAATCCATAAAGTCATAACTCCTACTAACCTTTTATCGATGAAGAATAATTGATGTCTTCTTTGTCTTCACAGTCTTCGTCTTCAAGGTCTCTACTACTTTGTCTATATCCCATTTCCGAAATCTAAACTCTAGTAGGCTAAATCAAGAATTGAGTTTTGACACCTAAAACTGACAACTAGCTTGACATACCAACGCTAGTGGGTTTGACCGGACAATGCCCTAACATCAATGATTCTTATGGTTTTTTACCCTCAACCGTCAACTAACTAGCTTTTTAGTGTCTATCCTTAGCAATTCGTGAGTAGCTCGACATTAACGAAACTAGATTTTGTACATCCCAAGAGACTATAAATTGTCTGTAAACTCACGTGGGGGTTAAAACGGTTAATGCACATGCCAAGCATTATCGTGATTCCTACTAAAGTGAGTTAGATTAAGGTTAATTTTGCTCGAGGACTAGCAAACTGCAAATGTGAAGAAATTTGATAAGTGCATTTTTTACAGATGTTTCAGTCCTATTTTTTAATGTTTTTTTGCAGATGTTTTGATCATTTTTTTGTGTGCTACTCTTCATGTTAAAATGCTTAGATTTTACGTATTCTTGTGTTATTCAGTTGTTTTCGGGTACATTTGATCAACATAAAAAGAACGGGGTCATTCCGAAGCAAGACATAATGAGTAAAATAGTTGAAATGACTGATAGAGCTTTAAGTGTCCACCTCCACCCCCCCCCCGCCCCTTGTCGGTTGTTGGCACTTATTGGACAATATTCGAGCGAGTTGGGTCCCTACAATCGACAGGGGTGGGGTGGTGGTGGTGGTGGTGTGTGTGTGTGTGTGTTTGTGTGTGTGGGGGGGGGGTGTTTACAGAACATCTATGACGGCTGTAACAAGTTTCTACGACACCCTTTTTGGCGTATGAAAATTGAGGAGACATGGCCCTGATAAGTCACTAAGGCCTACAAATGTGAGAGCTATATAAGAAGACTTCTGAAACTCCTAGAAGACATACAAGACACTCTCACAAGGAGACGAGATGGTAAGCTAGCACGATAAGTTTAACGGGGAAACCGTGGTATATAACTGTATTGTTTTGTTTCTTTTTCTCTATTTGTGTAACTATGGGTTTTAGTAAACCCATGAGCGGGTAATTCTTTATTGATTAAGGATGGACCAAAGTATTAAACATGAAGCTTGATTAGTTGTACCAGTTCATTTAGAGTTTCAATCGGCTTGTCGATTGCGTTTGTTACTATTATAATGTCCATAATCGTTTTCTAAATTGTTTAAGTGTGAAATTAAATTAATCTATTGATTGTTCTATCGCTAGTTTAGGATTGGATGATACATATAATAATCACGCACCTCTTACACAAGTAATAACCTTCAAGATTTAATATTGAGGGATTCTGTTAAGTGACCTGGTGTAGAGATAAACCTAATAAGCAGACCGAGTTAGTGATTGATGTTAGGAACAACCTACTTTACGAAACCTAAAGCATTCGACTGAGTTACATGTTGAGAGTTTCTTCTTGGTGGTTCACTCGGATAAACTCTAGTAGATTAATTAAAGACAAATAAGTATGCTAATTGAATGAATGTTTGGTTACGACGAAAGATTCCCCATTCCTTATTGTTATTGTTGCTTTAATCAGTCACAATGTTAAGAGCTTGTATTATAGTTTAGTATTTTTTTTTTTAACAGAAATGATGTTGATGAAAATTCATTTCATATCATGCAGTTTATTGCTTCATTTAGTTTATTACTAATCTTAATCATTGAGAACATTTTGGGTGACTAGGGGAACACAAATTACACACTATTTGGAGTATTAAAGTTTAATCCTCGTCAACAAGAAGTAGTCTATTATCTACATGTCCGGGTAGCTAGGTAAAGAAAGAAGGAAAAACTTCCCCACCCGATAAGATACTGACGAGTTTCAAACATAGGTTGTTAGCATCATCATCCTACAATTTTATTTACCATTGTATTAACATACCTGATGGGATTGTTGTGGGATTGTCTAAGAATGGAGATCTTAGGGCAGTTCCTATGGAAGGAACAAACTCAATATTTCCAACTTTTGATGCAACTATGAGAGGAACAAGCTCACAAAAATATTGGTTTGCCACCTGAGACATAATTGGTGCCGTTCGGCGCATGTTACGCCGACAGCTACTCGTCAGCACTAGTTACGCCGCTCGGCCCGAGTTGTGTCTGCCGGCACCACTTCTGTATTTGACCGTCGCAATCCCAACAGTCCAAATTCAACGGTCCACACATTCTCACTCTATAAAAACCAATTTTTAAACTTCAAATTCACACCTTCTACTCCAAAGCTTTGAGTAAAATTTCTCTCTAGTAATTTTCTTCTATTCACACTTTTTATTCCATTCTCTAGCGAATTTCCTCTAGTTTTTTTTTTTTTTTGGATAAAAAATGTTTTCAAAATGGCAATGTAGAAGAGATCCTCAAGTCGTTCGCCAATGTACAACTAGACTAGATTTTGCGGCACAATTAGTTGAAGACGCTATCTAGCTTGATTTCAATGTGAAAAAATGGATAAGGCTGTCAAGACCAGGAAAGAAACGTAAAAGCCAAAGCGGCAACGAAAATTTGAATGTCGTAAAGAAGCATGGAGAATCTATTAAAGAAAACATAATGTCAAAACTCCGTAAGCTTAATAATGGAGGTAAAAAACCTGTGTTCAAGCTTGATTTTGTATGAAGTAGATAACGAAGTGGAAGTCGCAAAAAGTACGTCCTAGTTTTAAATAGTTGTTTGAAATGCACTACTATGTAAGAATAAATTGATGAATGAAAAGCTAATCTCTTAAATCTTTTTTTGCATTTTTCAAACTTATTATACCTATTACATATTTTTTAAAATTTACAATCTTGCGCTTATTGATCTTGTACCTGTGGTGAAAAAGGGTTGAACATGTGTCTCTGTTGCAAGACATTATAACAGTGCATGAAATCAAAATCTTTTCCTTTCACCCTACGCCATTCTTGTTGCGCTCTGGTTACTACGCCGGCATCAGTTTCACCGGGTATTTTTTCTGCCTTTCGTTTCATGACTAAAATCACAAAACAACTGACCCGTTGGTTGATTTTCCACCGACGTTTTCGCAACCTATCGGCAGAGCGACTTCTCTGGTCTTCATAATCTGCTTCATACATTTCAAATAATTTTTGCCAGAATTCGGACCTCCGATATGGGTGTTTATCCTTGGTAGGATCATTGTGTAAAAGCAAATATATCCTACAAATACATTCATCTTCATCGTCGACATAACAGAAATGACTCCACTTTGGAGTATATTGTGGACTCCCCATGTGAAATTAATCAATTTTTAATGAAGAAAAAGTTTTTTTGAAGAAGAAACTAAAGGAGTATGAAAGAAACTAATGGGTTTTGGAAGAAGATTTCGGATTTTGAGAGAGAAGTGACGGATTTGTGAGTTGAAGTGATGTTTAATGAAGAATTCGTTTGCTATTTATAACAGACGAACCTATATGACCGTTAGAAATTAGAGACACAACTTGCGCCAAGAGGCATAACTTACGCCGCCAGCGGCGCAAGTTGGACCGAGAGACTAAATTGACCGGTCGGCCCAAGTTATGCCGCCAAACAGTTTTACCATAGTGGCAAAAGTGGTTTACCACTCCACCTGAACGAGTAAACCTAATTTATTAACAACATCCATAGGAAGTGCCCTTAGCATATAAAAATTGAAGTAGTAGTAGGCAAAAAAGCTACATAACCTCTCAAATGATATTAATTTTATTGGTCTCTTGGAGGCTGCTAAAGGTCCTAACATAAGTTTTGTTCTTTCATTGTTTTTGTTAGCACACATAGACTGGGTCTGAGCAATGTTCTGAAAACCGTACCGGTCATCGAACCGGAAAAACTATGGGTCAGGGTCAACAGGTCTGACCAGTGGTTTAACCCGGGTCATTGGGTCATATAGGAATAAAAAGTTGTATTTAATATTTAATTGCATGCAAAGATCTAAAGACTAAAGGATGGGCACGTGTATGTTTGAAAATTATTTGTCATATCTCATGTCCACACATTTGCCCCTAGAATGTCATATCTTTTATACATCTGTTCACGCTTTTTAGTCCTCCTCTATCTCTCCCACTAACAATCTCGGAACCAAAGCCCAAAGCAGGGAAGAAGGGGAGGTGATAGCTGTCATTGATGCAATTCGCAAGGGTACTGAAGGCCACAATACTCTGATTCACATTGAATGCACCAGCACTTTTTTGTTTGGAATGGTAACTGATGCAGATAGACGAATGCACTGGCAAGCTAGAACCCTTTGGAGAAACACCGGGAAACCTTTACTGTCTTCTTTTGCGCTTTTAAAAATATTTACTTTTAGTTTAATTGCCAAGGAGGCGAACAAGGCGGCAACTGCTTTAGCTCATAGCCTAAATGCACCTGCACCTTTCTCTTATGTTTGCCCTCCACCCAGTTTAATTCTCGATGTTTTAACTAGTGATGCAACTCTGGCTTCTAGGAGGAGAAGCCAGCAAACTATGTGTATTAATGTTTCTTAAGTAATCTAAGGTTTATTTATCAAAAAAAAAAAATCTCTCCCACTAACCTAACTACTACTTCCTGCGCCTCTATCAAAATCTTCATCTCGCTCATAATTACCAAAACTTTGAATGAAATTGAAGATTTATTGTGACAAATTAACATGTATTAACAAAGTAATTGAAGATCGATTATCAAAATATTTATTTGGTTGGAAGATTAACTTCTCTCTATCTCTAACATCAACTGTTTAATCATAAGTTTTGTGTTTTTTTTTGTCTTGCTGATTCTATACTCTGTGAAGCTTTTTTCAGCTGTATGTGACATATTAATTGTACGAAGAAGATTAGTGATTTTGGTCTGAAAGTGATTCACTGTCTGTATGCATCTTATATTGATAGATAAGGTTTATTGGGCATATTTGATGGGCATAGCAAAGAATGATTGAAAATCTCTCTGTTTCCTTTACTAATAAAAATTTCTCTAGGTTTCACGAAATTAGATTGGAGAGGTAGGGTTTAATGGGTCAAACCAGTTGAATCGTTCTGGGTCGCTGGTTTAGCGGGAGGATCGTCCGGGTCACCCGATTTGCAAAAATTAACACGGTTTTTTGTTAAGTTACTGGGTCAGTGTTAGCCCAACCCAGAAACTTGACTGGGTCACGGGTCTACTGGGCTGATCGGCCGGACCGGTTTTCTAAACATTGGGTCTGAGTAAGCTTGTTAGCTTTAAACCTAGCAAATGAGGTTCAAATGTCCTCTTTGTCCTTCTGTGGGACCATAAACGTTGTACCAACTTGCAGCTAACAAACACGTCCAAGAGTTAGAGTTGTACAATACAAATACGGCTGACTGAGTTTGAATGATCTTTCCTTCAAAAAAAAAAAAAAAAAAAAAAAATTTGAATGATCTCGAGCCGGACATAATGCAATTGTGTACATGAGGATATATGCTTTTGTATCCATCGTGATCCGAGAATTTGGCCTTGCTACGCAAGAAAACCCAATCCATTAGCTGAATGTCAATCAATTTCCTCGTAATGTACCAATTAATTGAACAATATCTTCTATTGGGTAATCACCATCTGAGTGACTGAGTCCGACTCAGAGCGAGCCACACAGATTGAAAGGCACCCCTTAAAACTGGTTGACTTCCAATGAATAATACTCCAATAATAATTTTAATTCTTTATATATTTATATTCTTTTATAGTCATTTATTGGTCTTTATATTCGTTCGCTATTCTTTTTCCTCTCTCTGTACCTCTTCTCTTCTTCTTCCATGGCTTCTCAGATCATTAGAAACGCTTTTCGGAGCCAACAGATCGCTAAATCATATGTTAAAAACTCTAACGTAGCGAAGATTCTTACATCTCCTTTTTCATCATCATCTGAGTCTTCTTCATCTGATGATTCTTCTCCTCCAAGTTCTCCGATTACAGTTACTATGTTTCCTGGTGATGGAATCGGACCTGAAATTGCTGAGTCCGTAAAGAAGGTTTGGTTCTAATCTTGACCTATTATATTATTTCAGAAATCTGTATCGTTTTTTTCATCTCAATTATGAACGAGTCTGATTATAGGGTTTGTTCAGTTTTATAATCTTTGATTTTTGTTTTATTTATATCTTTAAAAAATCAAAATTATGTAAAAGCGTTATTTAGGAATTTCGATTAGGATTAGGGTTCTGGTTTAAGTAGCTTATAGGTTTAGATTTTTAAATATTGTATTGGACTATGTGGTCGAGAGCTCGAAATTGATGCAGGAATTGTTTACTGGGTAAGAAAGTAGTTTCTGGTTCGTAATATAGCATTTGCAGGAGTGAGCGATGACCTCTATTTGAGCTTATTATACAATTTTTTATGGCTGTGTGGTACTTTTCGTTTATATTGAAGATATCTTGGCTTCGATACACTTCTAGGTATGTTGAATATAGCACCAGATTCAATGTAGTCGTAAAGTTATTTGCTCCCTTGAATGTCTGTGGAAGAGGCATGAATATTTAATTTTGGTCTAACTGATGTAGTTTCATTGGTGTAGGTGCTTTCTACAGCTGAAGTACCTATAATATGGGACGAACATTTCGTAGGGCACACAGTAGACCCAAGAACACAGAGCTTTCTCACGTGGGAAAGTTTGGAATCAGTACGCCGAAACAAAGTGGGTCTGAAAGGTCCAATGGCCACCCCTATTGGGAAAGGACATAGGTCTTTGAACCTTACACTGAGAAAAGAACTTAACCTTTATGCTAATGTTAGACCTTGTTACAGTCTACCTGGATATAAAACCCGCTACGATGACGTCAATCTTGTCACAATTCGGGAAAACACTGAAGGAGAGTACAGTGGTTTAGAGCATCAAGTAAGTTTTTCACAACCATGTTTCCGCATATGCTTTTCTTTTTCTCCCTTGTGTGTGTTTTGGTATCTTTCAACCCAAGCCATCTCAGTGCTTGATTTGTATTCTCCTAGGTGGTGAAAGGTGTAGTCGAGAGTCTAAAGATTATTACTCGCCAAGCAAGTCTACGCGTAGCTGAATACGCCTTCGCTTATGCGAAGGCCAACAACCGTCAGAGAGTCTCCGCTATTCATAAAGCCAACATTATGAGAAAGACTGATGGTCTTTTTCTAACGGTATGTTAATGTAGATCAAACTCCATCTTCTAAGCGGCCTTAATGTTTCTTTGCATATCTGTGTAGTGACTTTTAAGTTTTACCTGCAGTGCTGTCGTGAGGTTGCAGCGAAGTACCCTGAGATAGTATACGAGGAAGTCATCATTGACAATTGCTGTATGATGGTATATTAACATCTGTTAATCTCGTAACTGATTGCTTTTGTAAATTGGTTAGATATCAGACCTGTGTGGCCTTCTCCCCCTTGCGGCTTTATGACGCAGGATAGTTTATACTCCCTCCGTCCCACATAAATTGAGCTAGTTCTATTTTGATTTTGTCCCACATAAAATGAGCTAGTTCTATTTTATACCATGAACTTTCAAAACTACCCTTCCTAAATTAAAAGAAGAGTGGTCCCGTGAGAGAGAGTAAAAAAAAAATCTCTCTCTTCCTTGCCTTAATAATTGCGCAAATCCCAACTAGCTCAATTTATGTGGGACGGAGGGAGTATTTTATGTTGAATATAAATAAATAATAATTTTCTCCTAAAACATGTCATTAATGCTCCCAAGGTTGAGAATATTGTTTCTCACATCAGTTTCTCATTCAACGTGATATTCGGGTGGATATCTAATTTTCCACCCAAGGTTATTTATTTTCATCTTTACTGATCCAGCCCATTTTTGTTTGAATCTTAACAGCTTGTGAAAAATCCTGCGCTCTTTGATGTACTTGTAATGCCTAACCTCTACGGAGATATTATTAGTGATCTTTGTGCCGGTTTGGTTGGTGGCTTGGGGTTAACTCCCAGGTATCTTTATCTTCTCCATGCTTTTTTTTTCTAAATTTTTTGCTGACAGTTTGGTACGACTCCAAATTTCTGATATCTGTTCGTGTTTCATGTAGCTGTAACATCGGTGAGCACGGCATAGCCCTTGCTGAGGCAGTGCATGGTTCAGCGCCTGATATTGCTGGGATGGTAAGCAACAATGACAGTTATTTCTACTACTAGCGCATATTTTCATCATGCATGTCTAGGTTCTATACTTTTGGTTCTTCAGCAAACTGAAGCCTTCATTTCGAGCACGATTTTGAACCTTACGTAGAATTATTAGCCAGAGCAAGAAAGCCTCGTCACTGGTTAAGAGTGTAGAATCATTGGAAACCATTTACTCTTTACTATATTCTGTCAAGACTTCCTTTTTTTTTTCATGCCTTGTAAAAAGGATTGTGAAACCATATAATTGGATTATTATTCCCAAGTATATGAGCCATATCTTGTGTTTGCTTACGTCCTGCTTGCTTAAGTAGGAAAACTGAATGTTTACCTGTGCATTCCATCACGGTGCTTAGTCAAAATTAAATTTGCTTTCTTCGATTAGCTATAATTGTTTAATTTTATTTCTTATTTCAGAATATGGCAAACCCAACAGCCCTTCTACTAAGTGCGGTTATGATGCTAAAGCATTTGAAACTCACTGACAAAGCTGATATGATTCATGCTGCCATCATCAAGACCATAGCAGATGGGAATTACCGAACAGCTGATCTTGGTGGCTCTTCATCAACGACAGATTTTACAAAAGCTATTTGTGGCAATCTTAATTTCTAATTTTTGATTTAGTATGAAGTGCATATGAGTAACATTGTAGATCATCTCCAAATAAATTGGCCTCCACCCACTGCCACAATACATTTTTCTTCTTTTTCACTTTTAAAGTTAATAGAGGGTCAGGTTGGATTTGAACCTGCAACAATTGTTGGTTCCGACATGTGCAGCCATATAGAAGAAGATGCAGCTCAATCTTTGACACAATGGTTGAACCTGTAACCTTTTATATTTCTTTCCCACCTCATGTGTTTGCTGCTGTTTTGAGTAATCTTACTTAAAACATTGTTTTCTGTTGAAACGTAAAGCTGAATGAGAATTTCTAATTGAGATTATGCGTGCCTTTTTTGTTAATTTTATTCAAATCTGTTTGGAGAGTCGGCTAAAATGTTATTTGCTTGCAGTGGCGGAGGGACTACAATTTGCAGCCGGAGGCCGCAATTTTTTTTTAATAGTAAAAAGTAAGTTTCATTGCAGAAATTGCACCAACAATCATAAAAGATTGAAGTAAACTAGATGTACAAAGAAGATATCCAACTAAGCAATCACAGGTTTCTTCCTTAGCCGTCCTTTACTGGAACCGTTGCATCCGTTGCATAATCGTATTATCAGTGATGAGGTCGAGAAGTTCCTTTTCTACATATGCAAGTAAAGAATCATTCAACCACTCGTTGCCCATTCGATTACGTAATCGAGTCTTCAATAATTTCATAGCGGAAAAAAGTCTCTCCACACTAGCCGTTGCCACCGGTAAGATTGATGCTAAAGTCAAAAGTAAATAAACCAACGTACATATTGTCTTTCTTTGTCTTGACCATCTTCTTTGCAAGAACAGTTATTCCATTTAGCCTTCGAGCCGTGCAAGATCACATTCAGTAAAATCTCTTGGATAAAATTCTGCTAGACGCATCAATTTATCCTTATCAAAAAAAGAAAAAACGTCACTCGGACACAAGCAAGACACACAAAGAAGAAGTTCAGTAGTTGTTTCACTAAAGCGATTATTCAATTCCTTGAGTTGCAAATCTATAACGGCGTAATATATCCCAACACGATAAACATGCATGTTCGTAGTCGTTGGGGTATTACGCAGTGGTCTATCTTTATCCGAAAGCAAACTATCATCATCCATATTAATAACCGTTATATCATGTAACTCACAATGTTTTCTCCGATATAAATAACCCTAGGGAGGAAACTAATTTGTATTCATTTTTTTTTTGTTTTCCTAATTTTAGGGGGGACTTGAGTCCCCATTAGACTCGCTGTGGCTCCGCCACTGTTTGCTTGCAATAAAAAATACTTTTTGGCCAAATAATTTAATTTTTCCCAGATATACTAATAAGAACACTTGTAGTGGTATCCCCATCCTTATCTCTATAATAGAGAATTATAGAGATTGATCTTTTTGGGAATTGTGTGAAAAAGTTTTTCCCCATTTTGGTGATCTCTATCCCTATCTTCATATTATTGTTTTTTTATTATCTCTCATGTTATCTACCTCATTTAGACTATAATTATAAACTACCTCAAGGCTCTTAATCATTCATAGTTATGCAAATTGAAACATAATTAAAATCAAATACATATGAAAATTTGAACTAATTAATAAGATTACAATACTTAACACACTAATTAACTGCACTTAATAAAACTAAAAACATTGAATCTAAAGCATTCCATTTAAGCCCCATAAATGTTCGACAAGATCATCTCGTAGTTGGAAATGAGTTGCTTGATTTGTAATCTCACGATGGTGAGCAGGGAATGTGGTAGTTGTGGTGGTGGTGGAATGTGGCGGTGGTGGCGGAATGTGGTGGTGACGACGTCGGAATGTGGCGATAGTGGTGGCGGTGGCGGAATGTGTCGGTGGTGGTTGGCGGCGGTGGTGGAATGTGGAATGTGGCGGTGGTGGTGGTTGGCGGTTGCGGTATGTGGTGGTGGCGGTTGTGGAATGTAGTGGCGGCGGTGCAAAGTGGTGGCTGAATGTGGTGGTGGCGGTGGTGGTGTTATTCTTGATTTTTAATTAAAAAAATTGAAATTAAAATTATTAATTATGAATGATATCATCTTAATCATCTTAATCTTAATTATCTTAGTATAAATAAAGGTTTACTTTAAAATTTATGGCGAGGTGTCACCATTAAAATAATTTGAAAGTTCTCTATCCATTCTCCAAATATAAAGATGATTTGAAGGATCTCTATAATATTCGAAGGATGGGGATAGGATAGAGAAGCCAATGTGGAGTGTTTTTCACCATTTTTCTTCGAATGTGGGTCATTTATGGGTTTAGAGATAGGGATGGGGATACCACTCCAAGTGCTCTAAAGTCATGTTTTTCTTATGGCTTCTCAGGCAACCGGGAGGGTGCAGTTTTCTGAGATAACCGCTTTTATAATGATGAATAATAATATAACTACATGACTATCCCAAAAATGTTAGAACTATACTATGATATACATTCTACATAGGATGAGGTAATCAGCATCCTTGGTAATACCACTTCTGTTTTGTTTCAACAGGCTATGTTAGAAAAGCACAATTAAAACGTACATGACTACAGATGGTACCCTAGATGGTTAATGCTGCAGCCCCTTGCCGCGAAGGCCACAAGTACCACTTCTGTTTCATTTCAGGTCTGCCCATCAATTGGCAACCACCTTTTCTAGTTATTCACCACGAGTTCTGTGTCAGTCAATCAATGTCTGGCAATGGCACTTTCCAATAATTCCATGAGTTGTAATCTTCCTGTAATATCAGACAGTAGAGTAACTTTCAGGCAATGTAAAAATGCTACTCAAGTCTACTTTCAAAATGGCATTTGGATTGGACCTAACAGCAAAGAAAAAAGAAAGAAACAGTCACCATATTACCTGCTCCACAAGTGAAGTAGGCGGGAACATGTCATCAACCAGTGTGTGCAGGGAGGTATATGATTTAACGTTTATCCGATGACTAATGGCCACCTCACCCTGTCAATTTACGGAAGAAACATTAATTTGAATGTCATTTTATTAGTGGAAAATAACAGGAAGCACAGGTAAGAATTACCTTAGGATTGATGATAAATATTTTGCCTTCCGGAATTCCAATATTCATATAACTGACCTTGTCAGTGTCTCTATTCCCAAAACCAGCATAAAATGGATTATATCCTTTAGGAAAGAGGGCCTTAATATCCTGTTGACATAAAAATATAGATCAAAAGAGACGTTAAGAGATGTCAAGAGGGATAGATCCGTGACCATTTACAGACCAAATAGAGTCCAATTAGCTCAAAAAACTTACATTCAGACAAGCAATTTTGAACTCGTGAGGTGCCCTTCTAATAACTGCCATCGAACAACAAAAAAGTTCTCAATCAGAAAAGAAAAGCGCAAATTTTTGTACTTTCATATATAAAAAAGTGACCTATGGTATGAACCAGATGCCAAAGACACCAACAACCCTACTACAGAAATGTTCAGTTCTGCAACTATTTTCGAATAGCAGTTTCCAACACAAATCTACACCATGCTCCTCAAGATAAGCGTTCGATTAATTGCAGCGTAGTTTATTTTCAACGAGACCTCACCTTCTCGAAACAACGAAGGGAACAGTCCATCTGGTGAAATGACTACAGGCCCACTGGGTAAAGCTTTTCCATCCTGAGATCAAGAAATAGTTAAGAACTCTTCCAAACATACTTTTTATAGCATAATAAATATAATTAAGAAACTTGATAACTCCACATGTGCGAGCAAATGAGAAAAACAAGAAATGATGACATCCCAATACCTGTTTAAGATTAAGGAGAAAGCTTCTGGTCAGATATGCCTGAACGATTGCACGTGCACTCAAGAAAAGTAGCTGATAACCATTTTCCTGCAGTTACCACAGATATTAATGTCCATTGCTCAGACAAGAAGCAAATATATGCTTACTGTCAAAAGAGTTACCCTCACCAGTAGAACTACAGAGGGACTATGAAATAGACAAAATATGGAGTGACGAGCAATGACGAAATCGATGACATGGTTTAAAGCAGGGTTCTCCATGCATCATCACAAACAAGATAGTAGAAGACATCCATAGGACCAAATGATTCTACTATAAGACCAAATGAACAATTCTTCTACTGAATCAGCTCAACACATCATCAGACAAGTTTGTCCTAACAATCTCCTTTGTTGGCCTAATGGATGACAGGTCCAACCTCCTATGGATGTAGTCATACATACTGTATTGACAAACATTAAACAGATGAGTACCTTAATTGCTGAGAAAAGGTGTGCTACCCCAGATTGTGTCCAATCTTTTCCAACCAAGGGCATGAATTGTCCTAGCACATCAGACCTGAGAATACATAATGTAACACACCAGTCACATTCCATTTAAGGAAGAACAGAGATTGTCCATAAATATGCAAACTAGACTTCTAAGAGTATCGACAATGTTTGTATGCCGCATTTCCAGCAATTATAACATGGCAATCACAATTTCGTCAGGCACATCAATGGTCATTCACTATACAGAAAAGTGCCCAAGAACATTCCTTGCATTGACGATTAGGCCGTCAAGTGGCACTGACAAATGGGATATTCAAGTTACAGTACACTTGATCATTTACAGAAGTGCCCTAGAGCATTTCTTGCATTGGTCAATTCTCAAGTTACAGTACATATATGATCATTTACAAGTACCAGCATCTGCAATGCAGACTTGCACTGACTTACATGTCAACATTGATAAAAGAAGGGAGCTAATGAGTCTTACTTGGTAATTGTCCCATCAACGTCAGATATAACTATCCTTGCATTCCACTTCCATAAGTATATATGAGCATCAACCTGTGAAGAAAATTGCTTTTAAGAAGCTAGCAGGACATAATCCTAATAGAACTCTTATCATATTAGCATACATCACTAAAAACTGAGTGTATAGACCTGCTGTGTCCCCAGAACCCTGGTCGAGAAACTGAAGGTTATCATATTTTGTCCATCTTTAAGATTCAAAGATGCAATCTGCTCTGTAGTGGGAACGTTTGTCCTTACGAGTTGCTTGCGAGGAGACTCGGTACCACGATTAGGTGTTGGAGTTGTTTCTACTTGTGGGTTCAGTGAGCCAGATTCAGAATCAACAAACACCTCATCGCTTGATGCATCACTGCTAGTATGCTGAAGGGTTTTAACCCTTCTGAACGGAATGGGCCAGAGCCTCCACCTGCGGCCAGATGGAGATGAGGTGAGCCCTGGAGACTCCTCCACGGGCTTTAGTGTCTCGTCTTGTTCCACAGGAATTGCATCGTTATGATCAACAGGTAAATCAAAACCAAATAACACCTTTCCAAGTACTATTGGTGCAGCTTTTTCCCACAGCAAGTACCTCTCTTTATATCTAACCACAAGATTTTCATTCTTCGTAATTGATAAAGCAGAAGACTTGAACTCTTCCTCGGACACGCGGTGTGCATCGAAAACCTCACTAGCAGGACCCAACCCCAAACCAGCATGAAGCAAATTCCGGCATAGTGAAATCTCAAATCCTGCAAGCAAACAAAGATAAAGCAAACTGAAAATATATTTAACGGGAAAGAACAAAACAAATATCTGGTATATTAGAACTTTTCTTACCCATTCCGTCTCTGGCCTTCGTCCCTCCACCAGAACTCGTTGTCTCGGGTTTATTTGTAATGCAATCTACTGGCTCAAGTGGAGGTGTTTGAGGACTACTTGGTTTATCAGAAGTTTGTTGTGCCAATTCAAACTGTTCCTCTTTCATATCCAGATCGTTACTTAGTGAATATTCAGAGTTCCCATTTGAAACCATAGGTTCTGGATTGACTATGGTTAAAATATTGTTCTCTGGGGTCATAACCTCTGTGCTTAACGACGATTCATTCTTGCACGGCAGGCTGTTTTCATATATAAGACCATCCTGAGCTTTATGCTCCTTTACTGCTGGGACACTAGTAGGAGACTTTTCCATTGAATCGTCAACACTATTCTTCACAACCATCTCCGCGCATGGTGAACCCGCATCTTTTAAATCTTCATCCGGAGCATGCTCACTCAATTCTGGAAATTCCAAGCAACTTTTAAAAATCTCTCTTCTCCTCATAAATCCAACAACATCCCCTGAATTATGACATTCCGGAGAATCAATTTTTATGCTTCGGGCCTTATAAGTCTCTTGAGTTTGAATCGCGATCTTGCCCTCAACTTGACGAACTTCCACTAAACGTCCAGAACCACTGGTATCACCATCAGCGGTGTTGAGATCTTTAGAAGTCTTATTAGGCGTGGACGTGGAAGCATCAATTTCACTTAAGTAGTCAGAAGCCCAAGTATCTTGACTGTTGCTAAACTCCTCATTGTTTCTAAACTCAGCTCCCTCACCAGGACCTAGATGAAATTGTGGAGTACTTAATTGTACATTATCCATGTTCTCTTCTGTGGAACTGATTGGCGCAGTTAGCACATGACCATCCACACTAATCAAGACCACTTCCGAATCAGAACCCTGAGGTTCCATTGCATCTTCTAGCTGATCTAAGCTCTCATAATGATAACCTTCGTAATCTGGTGATCCAACAGAATCCACATTTAGTGATTGCTTATCTTGGAATTCATATAACTTCATATCATTATCATTATCAGCTTCACAATTCTCAATTTTAGGTGATCCTAATGAACCACATTCCTCTGACAACTGAGCCTCCTCGGCACGTAAGATATCAATGTTATCATTACAGCTGCTAGTGCTTTCCAGCTGCGTGTCTTCCAATTTTTCGCACTTTTCAGCAACTTTGTCTTTCTCGGTCTCTTTAGATGGTACAATCTCTCTTACAAAATAAGCTTCTCCCGAATTATCAAGGTACATATGGAAATTGGCTTCAACACCATTTACAGAAATCCTAACCATCTTTTCAGCCCCTTTAAGAACACCCTGAAATTTACCAAATCGAACATACCAAGGGGTACTACGGTATGTCCCATCTTGCTGTTCAACGGCAATGACATCGACAGCACCACCAAAGGGATGAAAAGGTGTAGCAACAGAGTATACTCCCTGAGAAATTAAACTCCCTACTTTACCAACCACATTCATCTTCTCTTCTTGCAGCTCCAATAACACAAAATATTAAAGAAACCCCTCATAAAACCCAATTCAAAATCTTGATCTTTCGCCTCTGATTGATATAATAAGATAAATAAACAACCTGATAAAACAACAAAATTATCACACACTTAACATGCTTTTTCGGTTACACCTTAAACCAATGTTCAAGAAATAAAAATAAATAAATAAAAAGCATTGCCTGGTTTTGCTTTTTTCTCAGGTTATTACCCGTGACATCTACAAAGCAACGTAAAATCACAGAAAAATATAAAATTTGTGAGCAATGCATTCTAAATTGAAGCAAATTCAGACTAGATATACAAAAACAAGAAAGTTCAAAATCTTGAATTTCTTGATCAAAATTTGGAAATCATAAACCCTAAATGTGATGAATTGAATGATAAAATTACGTCTAAAAGAAGCAAATTGAATCCGAAGTTTGGTTTTAATCACGGAATTTGGTTTTATTCAAATTGGTTTAAATGAAATCAAAACTTACCGAAAGTAAAAAGACGGTGGAATTCAAGAGGGTAGGATCGATGAGAAAGAGAGAAGAGAGAAACACTCTTGTTGGCCTGACAAAGCTGTGAATGATGACTACTGAGAAATGAGTTCTGTTCTGAGTTCTCTCCTTCTCTCTTTCTCTCTTTTTTAATTTCCTTTTTGATTTTAAGGTGTTTTGGTTTTGGGAGTTGGGATTAGATAACGTTAGAGAGTGAGACAGTATCTAATAAACACATATGCGCATAAATGAGCTGCAGCTTTAGTCAAGTCTGCTAGGATGTTGTCATGTTGAGGTCGGTGTTGTTACTTCAACAAGATTGTTTAGGGGATGAGTTTGCAATGATAAGCCACCCCAAATTAAAGCAGAACCAAGTTTATTTTTTTTTTTTTTTTTTTGACCGAAAAGATTAGCCTTTCCTATATTGTTGCAAAGAGTTACACAATCCGACTCTAGAGTTTCCTTGAACTCCGAGGGACATACAGACCACCACACTCTGGCTAAGTTATTTACTCTTACATGTTTAGCCATTTTATCTGCCACATCGTTACAAACTCTATGTACATACACACAACACCATTGAGAGTTTTCGACCAACAAACTTAAACATCTACTTATTATACATTCGTCTTGCCAGGGAGGGGGTACCTTTGGTTGTCGTAGAAGATTCACCACAGACAAATTATCGTTCTCAAAGATTACCTGTTTGTAATTAAGTTGATGTGCCCATTGTATTGCATGTAAGAACCCCCATGCTTCAGCTTGTTTTATGTTTCTTGCATGTTGAAGGAGTCCCATGGCGCCCAAGAAGTTTCCTGCATGATCTCTAATTAGTACTGCAATTCCAGCTAGTTTCTGATTAGGCAACATAAAAGCATCAATATTAAACTTAAGATAACCCTCTGGCGGAGGCTGCCAATGAGGTCGAATAGTAGCCCTTCTCTGCAAAACAATATTAGTTGACATAGTGTCTAATGCAAGATGCTGCCACTGACAGTAGTGCTTAATGTGTCCTATGATTTGTTGTGCGTTGAGGTTGCTATGCTGGAATACATGTGCACATCTATGCTTCCATAAAGACCACATGATATATGTAATTTGATGTATTGTGTCATGATGCTGGAACTGAATTCGACTATGTTTGTCTGCCCAGGTGATAATCCAATCATGAATGTTTGTGTATCCAGTAGCTATATCAAACAAGTGAGGAGCACAGGCACGCCAAATTGAACATGCAAATGGACAGTGCAAGAATAGATGAGTCGTTGTCTCTGGAACTTGATTGCACATCGGGCACAATTTATCTTGCCGAGACCGCAGGCTGAAAATTCGCGTCCTGACCTGGAGGATGTTGTGAAGAAGCTTCCATAGAAAATGGATAAATTTATAAGGAATCTTTAGTTTCCATAGTTTCAACCAAACTGTAGATGGTATAGCTCTCTGCTGAGTTTGACTTGCCTGGTGAGTTGTTACCATTGAGTTGTATGTAGATTTGGTCGTAAAATGTCCAGTGGAGGTGAGTGGCCAAACTAGCTTATCTTGGCTTGTCAGATTCAAAGGAATGGTGAGTATTTGATGTACCTGATCTTGAGTAAAGAGTTGTTGAAGAAGATCCACTTTCCACGATTGATGGTTTTGATCAATGAGCTGGGCAACATATTGGCAGTCATTGATATTGAGCTCATCTGGTTGTAAAATCAGGCCACTTGTGTTGGGAATCCAATGATGTCGCCATATATTTATTCGTTTTCCGTTTCCAACTTGCCAAATTGAAAGTCGTCGTAGCTGTTGTACCCCATGATATATACTTTGCCACACCCAGGAGGTATTTGGCTTAAGATTATAGTCTAATAAGTCTTGATAAGGAAAATATTTGCTTTTTAATACCTTCGCCCAAAGAGCATCTTGATTGTGGAACAGTTGCCACGCCATTTTCGTTAAGAGGGCAGAATTGTAGATGTCTAAATTTTTAAACCCCATACCTCCTTTTCTCTTCGGACGACATAAGCCTGACCAATTTTTGAAGTGCTTTGAGCGATCGGAATTGTGATTCCACCAGTAATTACGCTGAACCTTGTCCATGGCAGAGATGGTATCTTGTGGAAGCTTAAACAATGCATTGAATAAAGAGGCATGGTACCTAACACAGTCTGAAGTTGAGTGCTTCGCGCCGCTTGAGAGAGCATTTTTCCTTGCCATTCTTGCAGCTTAGTTTGCATGTTGTCAACCAGATAAGAACAGTTATGTGTTCTAGCACGAGACATAAGGAGCGGAATGCCCAAATATTTTTCCCCTAAACCAATAGTTTTCATTTGAAGAATCTGCGCATACTGGTTGCATACCGAGCGAGGTAGACGTTTATTGAAGAAGATTGCAGATTTTTGTAAGTTCACTACTTGGCCAGAAGCTTTGCTAAATTGATCTAAAAGTGATTTAAGGTACCTGAGTTCAGCTGGTTTTCCTTTGAGGAAGAGAAGAATGTCATCCGCAAAACAAAGATGGGTGATACTTGGGCTTCTTCTCGCTGCTTTGATGCCATGCATTCGTCCTTGCTTTTCTGCATTGTACAAAATACGGGAGAAAGCTTCGATGCACAAGATGAATAAGTAGGGTGACAATGGATCACCTTGCTGAAGACCTCTGGTTGGTGTGAACTGTTTCCCTGGGGCTCTATTTAACAAGATGGAGATGGTACTCGTTGGGATGCATTGATTAATTAGTTGGATCTAATCTGCATGGAAACCCAGTTGGGAGAGTATAGCTTCCAGAAAACTCCACTCAACGCGATCAAAAGTTTTAGACATATCGAGCTTGATCCCCACCCAGCCTTTCTTGTCTTTTGTTTTCTTCATTGAGTGCACTAGTTCATGGGCAATAATAAGATTATCTTGTATATGTCTTCCTGGAACATATGCCGCTTGAGTAGGTGATATGATCTTGTCAAGTAAAGGCTTGAGTCTATTCGACAAAAGCTTGGATATAATTTTGTACGAGACGTTGCATAAGCTTATGGGCCTGAAGTCCGCCGGTTGGATTGGTGTGACAGTCTTGGGAACTAAGACTTGATGTGTGTAGTTCATCTCTCGAAGCATGTGCTTTGACTTGAAAGCATAACCAAGTTGAATATGCAAAAATTGTATTCTTTGTTCAAGCAAAACCAAAGAAAAGGATTTTATTTTAGCAAAACACATTAAAAAGAAAAGAATAATACTAATAAATTTTGAGTACCACCCATGTGTGGGCAATTTGGACATCATACTCAAATGGTCGTGACTCATGAATTTCATCCTTCTAGCTTGCTAAAAGTAGAAGTCATTCTCGGAAGTCAAAGCAAAAAGAATTCATTCACATAAAGTATATTTTATGATTTATAAGTAACGTATGGAAGTTGGCTTGTTTTACAAACATCAGTGATATACCCACCGCGGGTTTTCCCGATTAAACAAAATGTGAGAGAGAATGGTAGGCCCCACGGATCCACCATCCCTGGAAAGTAGGGGGTTATTATGGTTTCTTTTCTCTTTCCCTGTTTGTGTAATCCGCTGCGTACAACCCGCGGTGTACAAATCATTTTTGTTTTACAAATCCAAACTACTTTTTTGCTTTTATGCTTTTAGAAGTTGAAAATCACCTTTTAAAGTGGATGCCAACCATCCTATTTAGGAAATCAAGATAATTTGATTTCACCTAAATTATCATTGAATTCTTGATTGATTGTTGTATCAAAGTTAAGAAGGGAGTTGTGCACGTTTGGTATCTTGGATTTTTCCCTACGTCATATAAGAGGGTTTGACCCTCTCATATTAGGTTCTACGTACAATTACTCGTGTATTTCGTCCATCTCACTTTTCTTGATTGTTTGTTGTACCAAAGTTAAGAAGGGAGCTGTCATGTTTGATATCTTGGATTTGCCCTACGTCGTATAAGAGGGTTCAAGCCTCTCATATGTCAAGTTCTACGTACAAAATACTCATTTTCTTGGATCCCTCTTATTTTCCTTGATTGATTGTTGTACCAAAGTTAAGAAGGAAGCTGTCATGTTTGAATATCTTAATTTTTTTTCCTATGCCATATAAGAGGGTTCGACCTTCTCATATGCAAGGTTTTACGTACAATTCATTTCTTCGATCCTTCTAACTTTCGTTTAGTCAAAACAAGTTCTTTCAAAAATGATTAAACCAAGTTTATTAAGTCGAGTATTTTAAGCTCAAATGTGAACCAACTCTTTATGCTTAATTTGATCATGAGAGACAATAGTCGAATTGTCTAAAGGTAGAATGTGTTCAACTGGCTGATTATCCTTTCACCAATCAATTTTGTTGGTATAAAACATGAAGCCATATAACTATAAGGTTAACAAACAAATTCATTACACTTTCCTCATTCATTGTACACTAAACCAAAAATTTGATCTACATAAACTTGAGTCTCCATAAAAATGAGACATCCGTTGTAATTGCTTATACCATCTGGTCTTAAGTTTTGTGTTGTTGTATGTTTACATGAAGATATTTCATGAGTGTGAAAAAAATCAGAATAATAATACAATTTTTCTTACCTCCACGAAAATGCTGGTTCAAGGTAGTGTTTGCGATTTATTCTTTTGATCTTTGAAAAATAATATACTGAAATTCATGAATGTGATTAGTAAAAGATATGAGCAGTAAACTCACACTGACACCATATACCTAAGAATACGAAAGGAAAATCCCGTTCGCAAGCGTAACTTAGAAACCACCACAACACGTATGAGAAATTACCTAGAGACTACCTTGAATAACTTCCAAGATGCACGCAAAATTATTACATGGAAACTATTAGTTCAAGTATTCTCTCTAAAACATTTAATAGTTATCCCTTTACCATGTGCATTCCTATTGTGAGATAACAAAAAAGTCAACAACAGTAAAAGAATCAGATTAAAAGTGTCGACAACAGTTAAAACGCAACACTAAAGGACCTTCTCTTCTGATATAAAGCAACTCAAGATTGTAGTGATCAGAACATCTCTTTATCTATTGACCTGGATTTGTAAGCAAGCCGTTTTTGATTTGTGTGTTAACCTAATAGATAGCGAGTGGAATCAAGAACGTTATTTTGGATTGTTTTGTTTTGTAGGTACTTTGTTCATCAAGGTCATCATATTGTACGCATCCA
This sequence comes from Papaver nudicaule, assembly GCA_023529015.1. Lineage (NCBI taxonomy): Eukaryota > Viridiplantae > Streptophyta > Magnoliopsida > Ranunculales > Papaveraceae > Papaver > Papaver nudicaule. The sequence goes on from JAJJMA010252198.1 coordinate 52,726, forward strand.
AAATTGCTTGATTTCAACTGGGACGACAAGGATACTCTTTGATTAATATCGAGAATTTGGTTTCTAAACCTTGTTTGATATCTCGAGGGGTTTTATTACCAAGTAAACTTAAATAGCCTCGTTCTTGGTGTAAAACGACTTCGGTGAAATATCTACTAGTTACCAAGGATATCATTTAGTAGTTTGACCTGCCGCTATTTGGTTGTTTTCAGTAAAGGTTGTAGTCGTCCGATTAGAGGTCGGGTAACGATAGTCTTCACGAAGGACTGTGGAGCAACTCTTAGGGAAGATATTAAAAGACGTATATTTCTCTAAGGGAGTACATGTGCATGATCACCTTGCTATGGTTGGAGGCGCAGGAATACTGAGGGGAAACTTTGTGACTGATAGTCGTATTAGGATCAAATTGTTTTAACCAACTAGTCCGAAGTCCGAGAGCAGCTGTGTTGGCGGTTTAATTCTTAAGAATATTCAAAACTAGACTAGGTCCCGAGGTTTTTCTACGAGTTTCTAATTCCTCGTTAACAAAATTCTTGTGTGTACTTTACTTTATTCCCGCATTATATTTGACTTGTCATTTATAATTAAAGTATCGTACTTGTATGTTTACGTGGTCTTTCGGTATCTTGTATTGATTCTCATTGTGTGATTCAATCAGTTACGAAAGAGATCTTGTTATTGAGTTCTTGGAATACAGGAACCGTTCAAAATTGATCTTACAGGTTGCTAAAAATAAAAGATTGGTGGTGTACTCGGTACCCTCGTCTTTTCAAGGTGTTATAAGTCTAGTAGTTCCATTAATGCGAGAATTAGGTTACTAGTTCTTCACTTTTATGGTAGAGACGAGTTAAGCATTGTTTACTTAGCTTTACATGCGTGCCTTAATTCGTAAAGAGATTTCCATATAACCTTGATCATATCTAAATGAAATCGCTTTTCAAGTATTCTATGTATGGAGGAAAAAACGAGTACTAAAGTCTTTGGCAGCGACGAAGCAACTCCTAGGCCTGTAAAGGACGTCAGTTAGGCGAATCAAGTGCGTAAGGTCATGCGAGATCCAAAAGACATAAGGATTGTGACAATAACTGAATCGCTTGGAGGGCTTGATTCGGTCTCAACTACATCCCAGTCCGAAGTCTGAAAGTAGGCTAGTGTTTTTAGCGACTTAATACTGTGCGGTGTTCAAACTGGACGAGGTATTAGGGTTTTCTGTTGGATTGCAGTTTCCTCGTTATCAAAACTTCTGGAGTATTGCTATCCTTTACTCTCCGCATTATAACTTCAGGTGTCTTGTTCTTGTACCTGCAGTTGTTCTTGTACCTGCAATTGATTCCCAATCCTCTAGAGGCATTCACAAAGATTTATCTTTGTTGGAATTGGTCTTTACCACCCAACTCAGGTTAAAGATTTGGATATTGATTTTTGAGATCGTCCAAGTCTTTCCATAGGTTTATGAACTAACAAATTGGTGGTTTATTTGGGTACCCACACCTTTTCATATTATAAAATGAAGGGATTTTTTTTTTTTTGTAACAAACAGAGTGAGCTTGGTTACCTTCATCTGAGTCCTTGTGTTTTGAAACGTAAACTTAATCCGGGGAGGTTCAAGACCTAACTACAACCGTTACATACATAGGGGTTTATATAAACTCTTCCCTTCCTTAAATACTTTATGTCCACCACCACCATAATTAAACCTCAAAATCCCTGCTGATACAAGAACCAAGATTCAAAAATTGATCAAGAAACCAAAACGTTATTGAAAATCAAATTACAACCTAAAATACAAAACCCATAACGAATTACCTTAATGTGCACAAAGTGGAGAGGAAGATAAAATATTTTTTTTCTTCAAAACCGCAGTTGCTGAACACCACTTCAAAAACATCGTTGACGATAAGTCTTCTCTTTAAGTACATATGGTTTTAGAGCACGAGCTGGAGTTAGGAAGACTTATCATACTTGAGGGGTAATGTTACATTGATGATAGAACTAAGGGAAGAGATTAGAAGAAGAAACCGGGCGTTTTCCTTTTAAAAGAGTGATGGTGATTTATGTCGGCCGTTTTTGTTTCCATAAATGAGAGCATTCACAAACAGAAGGAATATAGCTGGGGAAAAAAACCAAGAAATGCCCAAACTCTTAGATGAATCTCAACCACTATTGATCAATCCGAAATATGATACCGTTCAAGGGAAAAAACACTGTTTTCACTTATAATATGGTTACACCCTCAACAACCATGATTTTTCCCAATTGCCAATTACCATCGGAAAAGACTCTTATCAGAATTGCTCGCTTTTGGGAATTCTGCTTGACTCTTTCATAAAATCGGTCCTTTGTTCTATTATTATTTATTTCCAAGGCTGCTAATATGGGGGACCCGATTCCATAAGAACCAATGGAAATGGACAGCCTTGTGCGAGGATATGGAATACCCCTTTATACATAAAACTTGTAAAATTTAGGCGAAACCAAAATCTTTTATTTTCTTCTTTCTGCTTCCTCTCTTTCCTCTCTGCAACACACCTACTGAATCATTTAACATCACATTCTATAGAAATTCAAAATGCATAACCCGTCGATTGTGTTTTCAAACAAACTACATGGTCATCTCAACTTGGAATCAAAATCTAAAAGTTCACCATAAGCTAAATTTGTAACCCTAAATAACTTCTTGTTGGATTTTTATTATTTGTTCAATTGATTGAGATTTTATAATCAACCCAATTCATTTAATTGTTTAATCATGTTAAAAATAACCCATGATGGTAACAGTTCATTTCTTGAGATCCCCCAAAATTTGATGCAAGGTTATATCCCTATGAGTTCATTTTTTGTTAATCAAAACAAGCTGGTTTTGTCGTCGATTTCATTATTGAACACAATAGAACAAATTCAAGATTACAGTTTATTGAAAGAAAGCAACAATTTCTGATCTTGTTCCTTTAAAGTGAATCAAACTGAGGAAAAGTAGAAAGAAAAATGTTGTTGTTCACGTTCTTGAATATGTATGACATTTGACAAAGGAAATTAATGAACAAATGACTCTCTTTAAGTTTGTTGTGATCGTGCTAATGATGACGATGAGACTTGAGAATGAATTCGATGGATTTCCAACAAAAATTATCATGGGTTTTATGGATTTAAGTCAATTTCACCAATCTGATCTTGGTCTAGGATTTTATGTCAATTTCGCCAATCTATTATTGATTTATTTTGTTCTCTCTTGATGGAAATTTGTTCTTCACTTGTTCTTCATGTTCTTGAGGTAATCTTTAAGATTTAGAAGTTTTGATCTATAACTGATTTAGTTTTAGTACACAAATGTTTGATTTGTGCCATACAGGAAACTAAAATCCAAAATATGAGCTCATGGTTAGTAAGGCAGTTGTGGCATGATGATAATATGGAATTCAGATTCATTCCTTCAGAAGGAGTGAATGGCAACAGTGGTGGCCAGTTGTTGGTGTGTGATAGTTCGAAGCTAGAAATACTAAATGAAAGAATCGGCTACAATAGTATTTCGGTTCTGCTGAAGTTCAAATAAAATGGCTTTGTTTTCATATGTACAAATGGGTATTCTTCTTGTGATTACAATCTTAGGGAGGAGTTTTGGCGGGATATTTCAGAAGTTAGGAATTGGTCTAACGCGCCTTGGTGTCTTGTGGGAGATTGGAACTCGGTTAGATCGGAGGACGAGAGAAGTAGGGAGGGTGGTGATCCAAGAAACATGAGATTTTTGAATGATTTCATAGCGGACAATGAGTTGATTGATTTACCGCTAAATGGGGGTGCTTACACTTGGTCTAACAAGCATGATGTCCCTCTACTATGCAGATTAGACAAAGTGCTCCCTCTACTATGCAGATTAGACAAAGTGCTTGTTAGTCCTTGTTTCGATGTGGAATTCTCTAATGCTGCACAAACTGTTTTGGTTACGTCAATCTCATACCATAATCCAATCTTGTTTGATCTTGCTCCACAGTTCATATGTAGCTCTTACTTCAAGGTGGAGAATTGTAGGCTTCAACATCCAGATTTCTTCAAGAAAGTGGAGGAGTGGTGGGGTGCAATGTCTTTCAATGGGACACCTAGCTATATGTTATTTAGGAAGCTTCAAAATTTGAAGTTTTTCATGAAAAAGTGGGCAAAAGAGAACTTGGCAATGTGAGAAAACAGGAGAATGATTTGGCTGACAATATACACAGGTTGAATTTACTTGAAGAAAAATGGAGTTTTAACTGAGCCTCAGAAGGTGGAGAGAGCCCAAAACGAAATGAAACTCGATGAGGTGAAGGTGATAAGAGCAAGAATGGCTTACCAGAGAGCTAAAGTGAAAGGTTTCACGAATGGAGACAGAAATACTTTTTATTTTCATAACATTGCGAATGAAAAAAGGAAGAAAAGTTATATTACGAAATTGGAAGTGAATGGGGAGGATGTGTTCAACCAAGAGGTGATAAAAGTAGAAATAAAGAATTATTACGAAGGTTTGTTCACAACTAATTCTTCTATTAGTCCTAGCTTTGAAAATATGCCTTTTGAGTCTATAGATGAGGTGCAGCATGGTTGGTTAGAAAGGGCTTTTGATGAGGAAGCGGTCTATAATGTGATGAAATGTTGCGGTACAAATAAAGCTCCGGGTCCGGATGGTTTCAATATGGAGTTTTATAAACATTGTTGGGATATATTAAAACATGATCTTATGGCAGCAATGAATGAGTTTTATGTGAAGAACAAGGTGGATTGGAGGTTGAACATGTCTTTCATCAAGTTAGTCCCAAAAAAAGAAGATTCTGCTACTACAAAAGACTATAGACCTATAAGTCTAATTTGTAGTTTCTACAGGGTGTTATCTAAGGTCTTAACAGAAAGACTGAAGATTGTAATGCCTGGTTTTTAATCTCCACTTTCCAAGTTGCTTCCATTAAGGAGAAGCAAATGTTAGATGGTATACTCATCGCTAATGATCAGTGTATTGATAGTAGATTGAAGCAGAAGTTGCCAGGGTTGTTGATACGGAGAAGGCGTTCGATAATGTGAATTGGAATGCTCTTTTTACTATCTTGAAGATAAATGGCTTTGGAGACAAATGGATTAGTCAGATGAGATGGTGTGTGATGGGTGCTCAATTCTCGGTGTTGGTAAATGGTGTGGCTACATACAGAATCAAACCAACTAAAGGTATAAGACAAGGTGACCCTCTCTCACCTTTCTTATTTATTTTGGTTGTGGAAGTGTTGTCAAAATTGTTGAATGCAGCGGTATTAGAAGGAAGAATTGGAGGTTTCTCGGTAAAATAAAATGGAACAATGATCTCACATCTTCAGTTTGCGGATGACATCATTATATTCTTGAACGCAGTTAGGGAAGAGGTGAGAAGACTCCATGTTATTCTTATAATGTTTGAAGTTCTAACTGGGTTGAAGTTGAACCTAGATAAAAGTTCAATGACAAGTATTGGAGCCGATGATGTTATAGAAGATTTGGCGTTGGAGTTGGGGTGTAGGATAAGCTTCCTATAACTTACTTAGGTCTGCCGGTGGGTGCAACGAGAAGGAACAAAGCAATATGGGAAGTGGTAATCGAGAGAATGTAGAAGAAATCGACTCCATGGAAAAGGAGATCGCTTAATAAGGCCGGTAAGCCAACTCTTATCAAAAGTTCTCTTAGTAGTCTTCCGGTTTACTTTCTTTCTTTGTTTCATCTGCCTTATAAGATTGAGAAGAGGTTGAATGCAATCATGATGAAGTTTTTATGGGGGGAGGATGAAGATACTAAGAAGATGGGATGGGTTGCATGGCATAAGATTTGTAGACCAAAGACGAAAGGTGGTATGTGTGTAAGGGATTTGAAGCTGGTGAATATGAGCTTATTGGCTAAGTGGCATTTGAGATATGCAACCGAGGCAAATGCTCTGTGGAGGAGAATAATTTGTGAAAAAACTGAATCAGGAATGGATTTCCTATTGCAACTGAAGTCGGAGGAGACTATAGGTACAAGTATGTGGCATGATATCGAGAAAGCAAAGGGAGACGCTCACTTATGCATGAGTATTCAGGTGAACAATGGGAGGAGAATTAGGTTCTGGCACGACCGGTGGATATTGGCAGAACTACTGGCAACTAAGTTTCCAAGGCTCTATCGTGTTAGTGCACAGAAATTTGCGAGTATTCGTGATATTTGCATTGGAGTTTGGCACTTTCAGTTTACAAGAACTCTCAACCTGGCGGAAAGCATAGATTTTCTGGAAACATATATTGAGAGAGGTGCAGTTGGAACCGGGTGAAAGGGATAGTGTGGGAGGTGATTTCACGACCAAGAAGATGTATGCTAAGCTACAGGAGAACCTGGAAAACTGCTCATTTGCAAGTCTGTTAGGTGGAAAATCAGTGCCTCCAAAGGTGTCATTCTTGGTGTGGGCAGTGATGCATGATTCATTGCCTACTAGAAGTATGCTACATCATCGTGGTATGCATTTAACGTTAGTTCTGTGCTTCTTCTGTAACAAGCATGTTGAGACCAGTAGCCTCATGTATGAGATTACTTCTTTAATTGCTGGAACATTGACTGGGTTATGGCTGGAACGGTGGAGGAGCATCTCAGAAGTTGGAGGATCACTCGTTTTGGAACTAAAAACTACTCAATTTGGATGTTATTGCCATATGCCATTCTCTGGCAATTATGGACAGATCGAAATGTGAGAAGAACTGGAGGTCAGGGGAAGTCTAAAAACAATCTGGTAGTGG
>JAJJMA010252206.1:0-12025 GCA_023529015.1 Papaver nudicaule
CACTTTCAAACTGCTTCAATGACTTCAACCGTTAAATCCTCCAGATCTAAAAGCACAGCCAGCAAAACAAAGTCTACTGACCCAAAGGTGCCAAACTGGAATACCGATTGGCCTGGCTATTGTGCTCATTACAAAGTAGAATATCTCAACCCCAAAATCCATTCTCTGCCTGAGACAAAGAAGGCATCTGATCTATTATCTGTCGACGATCTTCTTCGATCCGAGACGAGCAATACTTGGGCTGCTGTCGCCTTTGGTCAGCTGAAAGCTGGACTAAAGTTTCCTCTTTACAATCCGAGTAATACTTTTATCGTTGATCTTCTTGTGGCGATTAACAGAAGTCCTTTTCAATTAACGGGGAATGCTATCCGCGTAATGACTGAGTGGAGAAAGCGCCGAGAGGGACAAACAAATTATCCTTCGCTCGCCAATCTGGAAGCTCATAAGCCTGAGGAGTTTACTTTGAAGAAATTTCTTGAACAATATTCTGTGGCTTCTTGCAACAGAAAAACTGATCCCTGGGCTGTTCGATTTACACCCAAAGCGAATTACCCTTCTGCAGACTTGTTACTCGCCGATGTCGAGTTCATAAGTACAAAAGAAAAGCCGACTGTTCGCCATAGTTCTGAGGGCGATTTTTCCAATCTCCCTTGTCTCGTCGACGGGCCCTGGTTACTAGGCTGGGAGGATGATGACAAGACCAAGATCCGAGAAGCTTTTTTGCCTGAGCATGCCCATCTTGCCAAACATACCTTCTGGAATGTAGTCTGGCCTGATGCTGACAACTATGCCAAGGATGAGAATGGCAAATTTCTGAGGACGAAAGATAAAGGTTATGTCAAGCTCTCAGCTGATGCTATCGCTGGGACAAAAAGAGGGCGAGAAGATACCGCCGATGCTTCTCAGGTAAATATATATCTATTCTTAGTAGAATTATTCCAGGGCTAGCAAAGATCCAACTGAAGATCTAGAAACAAGCACTTTAACTTAACCTATTTTAAAAATATATGCAAATATATTTTTAAAATATATATCTATATTTGCCTATGCTTGTTCCGAGATCTGATGGGTGTATCTTTGGTGATATTCAATTTGCAGCGCCCAAAGAAACCTAGGCCATCTCCCGCCGAGATAGCTGAAGAACTTCGCCAACTTGCTGCCAAGAATCTACCTCCTCCACCAACTCCTTCTCTACCTATTAAGGAAACTACTCCTAACCAGGAAAATTTTGTGTCCCTCGCCGATCAATCCTCAAAGGGTAACTCTAATATGCTCGTCGATCAACCTTTGGAGGATAATTCTGATATGCCCGTCGATCGATCTGTAAAGGATGGTTCTACCAATCCTTCCATTACTGGAGATTTTCAAGAGATGGATCAAGACCCTGAGATACGTCCCATAGGGGGTGAGCATCTTGAGGTGGATTTGGATATGCTTAACATATCCGGTGATCAAGATACTTCCAAGCCCTCTTCTTCTTCAAAGAAACCCGAGATGCCCTCTGCTCAACATACTCCTGCTGTTATTGCACTTGAGTCACACCTCGCCGGCTTAGTCGTTCTCGATAGGTTGCCTCGGCATCCTCTTACTCCTCAGCCTGCTAAGGGACCAGGATGCTTGCTGCCGACTGCCCCAAACATGCTCGCCGAAGCTTTTGACAAGCTCAGTGTAGCGGATGACTGCACAGATCAAGAGTATTTTGAAACCTTGGCTCAATATAGCCGTCCTGGGTTTGTTCATCACCCAAATTTCCACACTGCTGCAGCTGTCATCCCTTATCAAGAACACTTCAACCTTTTTAACATGGTGAGTATCTTTTCTAATTGCTTTGTCTTCTCTGGATCTGTCGCCGCCAGATACTTATGCTTACCCTTTGTGGTTTCAGCACTTTCATCACTGCTTGAGTGTTGCCTCGGCCATTGAGGGTCTTGGTCGTGAGAACATTAACCTCAAGGATCAAATCAGTCAACTGAAACATGATGCAGTGGTGCGCGGCCAAGAGGTTGAGAGGTTAAAGAAGGAGGCCAGAGAGCGAAGCCTGACAGTCACCACTCAGCAGAGTATTCTGCTTTTCGTTTAGTTATTCTGCTTTTCGTTTTACTTCTTTCGCCGACCCTTAGATTTCCTGCCCTCCAAGGTTGCCATTCCTCCGATGACGATAGGCTTAGGCGAGCTGAATCCGAAATCGAGAGACTTAGTAATAGCAACTTTAAGCAGTGTAGTCAATTATTTACTTTCCTCAAGGATCTTAAATGGTGTGCCGAGAGTTGGATCAGGATGTTGATATTATAAGAAACCTCTGTGATACTTATCAAGCTACTCGGTCGGAATTAGGCCAAATGACTAGTCAACGTGATGCTGCACTTCGCCGAGAAGAAATTGCCCTTGCCGCTAAGACAGAAGCCGAGACAAGTCATAAGCGAGCTTCCTTCCTCTGGAAAGAAGAAAAGTCCAGAGCTGATAAGCTGGCCTCTCAAGTTATTAGCTTGAGCACGGAGAAAGAAACCGCCGAGTTTCAGATTCAGCGCTGGAAAGATATGGCGGAGAGGCGTGAAATTTTGACGATTGATTTATACAAGCAATGCTCTGACCAACAACGCCGAATAGAACAAATGTTAGGTCCGTGTGCTAACGAAAACTTCGAGTTCCATATGGCTCAGTTTACGGAAGCACGAGAGGGTATGCGAGAACATGTCCGCAACCTAGAAGGTAGCTTCTATAGGGTTTATTCATAACCTGTCATGCTTATGTTTATTTTCCATTTTTACTCATAAGGTAGCCTTTTGTTTTGTCATAACTTTTTCTCCTTTTGCTTTCAGCTACCATTCAGAGGTTAAAGAATGAAGCAGATCAACAACAAGAGATCATCAAAGGCTGCCATGAACTGGAGATGAAGGTCCAGGATCTTTCTGATCAACTTAAGGAGCACAAGTCTTGCCCCAGCAAGATAGATGAGCTGTCTGAGAAGCTCAAAGAACATGATTCCTGTGTTGGCCAACTTGCTGACCTGAACAAGCAACTTCTTGACCATGCCTCTTGTGCTGGCAAGATTCAAGAGCTGGAGAGTGCCCGAGATGGTATTCAGATTGAGCTCGCTGAAGCCATGGACGATATCCAATATTGGGAGAAGCGTCACAAGGATGATGTTGTCAGTGCTGCCTTCATCGGCGCCCAGGATTTTGCTTATAAATTCCTGCCTCAGTATGGAGTGGAGATTCCCTCGGCCTACAAACGTCTTACTCCTGAACAGCTCGCCATGCAAGAGAAGGCAAGCATTAAAGGAAAAGAAGTGATGGGTGAAGAAGAAAATGAAGAAGAGGAGGAAGAAGAGAATTATGGGTCTGAGGAAGAAAGCTCAGAAGAGGAAGCTGAAGATGAAAATCCTAAGGGACAAAATCTATCCCTTGTTATCTTTGCTGGAGCTATCGGCGAGCAGACTCCAGGAATGGCGACTGTTAATGCTAGTCAACCAGTCGTCGAGCAAAGTACTGAGGTGGTTATTGACGTCGACGAGCAGAGCACGAGAAATCTTGGCGAGCCAAATGCTGTTGGAACTGTTAGAAATGACTGCCATCCTGATGATAGTAGGACAGGCGACATAGGCGCGGATCTTCCTGGCGACCTTGATCAGGACAAGCCTCCTACTCCCAAGAGTCCTTTTCCGGATCCTAGGTGTTAAAGTAGCTTTTCTTCTGCTTTTTGGATGTTGTGGTAGATAGATTGTTGCTTCCTTAGTTTTTGTATTTTTCTTGCTATCTTTGATTTTCTCGTAATGGACCATTTCCCTTTGAATGTTATTTTGGTGAATGTTGTTTTTATGTCTAATGACATCTGTTTCCCATATGCAATTTTCCATTGGTATATTTGCTCATTTTTATCTTATCTTGAAAGAGTTAACTTTCCAAGGAGTGAAGCCCTGGCCCTCGTTACCGCCAACAATATCTTATAAATTGAACTAACAATTTCCCAGAGCAACAGGGTAGAACCCAGCCGTAACCATTACTTGTGCCCGTCGGCGATCTAATATAAGTAGAATGGGTTGCCCTCATAGACTTCAATACACTCCGCCAGGAGTGATGCTATGGCGTAGACGGATTAGCACACCAGCGGAACCGCCGATGTGATGCTACAGCAAAAGGGGACCTTATTTCCTTACAAACAGTTACAGATCAACAAGTAACACGACTGGTCTTACAACTAGCCTGGGTTGGACTAACTATTACGATAAGGGCATTCACTCGACGGAAGTAAGTCTTCTTCATAAGAGATCTTGGTTCTTAGTTGATTTATTGATTTGGGCGTTTTGCCTTTAAAGATTGCACTTGGCCTTAGTACCTGATCAGGGTTTTGTATGGCATTTGTTGCCTTGGGCATTTGTGCCTCTGCATTTGGCTTTTATAGCCTGCTACTGAGTATTTTGCCTCAGCTGTTGTGCTCTTGGAGCTTTAAAATTCTATCTATCACTGCAGTTAGACTACTCAGTGAGTGAAAGTGCAAATGACTCAATGATTTGTTAACGGGGTTCGGCGCATGATAGCAAACCTACGTCCCCGGATCTTATTTGCTGCTATTTTATACAAGCTAATAAGACTTCTTGGGTATTATGCCCGCCCAAGACTTCGGATTTTACATGGTATTCATCAAGGATAGTATTTTTTAAGGAACCTGGCGTTCCAAGGATGTTCAAGTTGCACACCATGCTCATCAATCAGTACGTACGCTCCTGGCCCAGCCACTCTTTTGACGACGTAGGGGCCATCCCACATAGGTTCCAACTTCCTGCACCCTTCTCGTTGAGATGGGGGAACTTCTCGGAGCACCAGCTCGCCGGGTGAGTATTCTCTTGGAATCACTCGCTTGTTATATTCTCTTGCTAACCGCCGATGATAATTCTCCATGTGAGTAAGGGCGATTAATCGCTTCTCTTCTAAGTCATCTAGCTTGGCTAGGATTAGATCTGTATTCAGATTCTTTTCCCATGCCTCATGCTTTGTAGTGGGCATAATTACTTCAGATGGGAGTACTGCCTCGGCGCCGAAAGTAAGTAAGAAAGGAGATGCTCCAGTTGCTTCTCGAACCGTAGTTCTATATGACCACAAGACATTGTGCAAATGCTCACACCATGCCTTTTTATGCTTTTCCAATCTTTTCTTCAGTCCCATTCCAATAGTCTTATTGGTGGCTTCTGCTTGGCCATTACTCTGAGGGTATAAGGGAGTTGATTTTCCCAATTTGACGCTGTAATGAGCAAGTAACTTCCTTATGTTGTCGCCAACCAGCTCTTTCCCATTATCGGTACATATCTCCGCCGGTACACCAAATCTGCAAAATATGTTCTCCCAGATGAATGTGAACACTTCTTGTCCCGTTTTCTTCCTGATAGCTTTAGCTTCACACCACTTGGTAAAATAATCTGTCGCCACTATGATGTACTTCCGCTGTCCAGAGCCTGTAGTTAGTGGACCAATAATATCAATACCCCACTTGGCGAAAGGCCAAGGGCTAAGCACTGAATTTAAAGATGTTGCCGGCGCTTTAATTCTTCTTCCATACAGTTGGCATGGCTTGCATCGCTGAACATATTCCTTTGCATCTTTATTCATCCAAGGCCAATAATATCCTTGCATTCTGACCTTCAAGGCTAAAGCTCTTTGGCCACCATGATTTCCACAGTCTCCTTCATGAATCTCCTTTAACAATTTATTACCTTCCTCCCTTGATACACATCGCAGAAGTGGTCCAGAGAATGACCGGCGATATAAGATTACATCTCGGAGTTCATAGTTCGCCGAGCGACTGATGATCTGATGAGCCAAGATTTGATTTCCTGGTAAGGTTAAGTGGTCCAAGTAGTACCGTATCGGCGATCTCCAATCTGTTTCTGCTGATTCTTCAACACTTGTTGTTAGCACCTCTCTTTGCCTGGGTGATGTTACCGATGGTTGCATCACTCTCTCAATAGCTATCGAGGGAACATCTGGGTTTGTCATCATTGAGGAGATAAACGCCAATGCATCGGCGTGCCTGTTATCTTTTCTGCAGATGTGGCGAAACTTGATACCTGTAATCCTCTGGGCATACTCCCTAGCAAGTTTTAGGTACTTCTGCATAGATGGGTCTGCTGTCTGGTATCGTCCAGATATTTGGCGAATCACCAGCTGAGAGTCACTTGTCAATCTAACATTGCTAATTTTCATTTCGATGAGTATTCGCATTGCATGAATGAGCGCTTCATATTCTGCCTCATTATTAGTCGCCGGGAATTCTAACCTTAGCGAGTGCACTATCCTTGCTCCTTTTGGCGAGATAAGAACAATTCCAATTCCATTTCCTTCTTTATTTGACGAACCATCTACATAAACCTCCCATCCATCAGGACTGCACTTCAATAAATCTGGTACTTCATGTTCTTGCTCATCCAAGGAGGAGGGGATTTCTTCTATCTCTTCTTCTTCATATATTGGGAAGTCGGCGAGGAAGGTTGCAATTACTTGGGACCGCTGAGCCGTGCGTATTTCATATTGGACGCCGAACTGCTCGATTTGTTGATTCCATTTGGCGATGCGCCCTACTCGCTGAGAACTGTGTAAGATAGATTCTATTGGAGTTTTTGTGAGGACCACAATGGGATGAGCATGAAAATATGGACGCAATCGTTGTGAAGCAAAAACCAAAGCCAGTATCAACTGCTCTATTTTAGTGTAATTCTTCTCTGCCCCTTGCAATGTTCTGCTGATATAATAAATAGGTGTTTCCCCACCTTTGGTTCTTACAAGCACTGCACTTATGGCAAAAGGTGTTGCGGCGAGATATACTATGAGTTCCTCGCCGTGCTCAGGTGGCTGAATTGCTGGGAGAGTGGCGAGATACTTTTTGATGCCTTGAAATGCAGCTTCATGTGCTTCAGTCCAATTGAACTTCTCTCCTTTCTTTAGTGTCTGGAAAAATAATTTACACTTGTCGGAGAACCTTGAGATGAATCTATTGAGAGATGCCAAAGTCCCGTTGAGCCGCATAACGTCTTTCACTGTGACTGGCGAAGGCATCTCTATGATTGCTTTGACCTTGGCCTGATCAGCTTCTACTCCCTTCTTGGTGACGACATATCCCAAAAACTTTCCTGAAGTTACACCAAAAACACATTTTGCTAGATTGATTTTTAACTTAGTGACACGCATATGATTAAATATTTCTCTGAGGTCTTCTACATGCGTCTGCTTCTTCTTGCTTTTGACGAGCATGTCATCGACATAGACTTCCATCGTCCTCCCTATCCATTTCTCAAACATTTTCTGTGCCATTTCTTGATAAGTGGCACCAGCATTCTTCAACCCGAATGGCATTCGAGTGTAACAAAATAACCCCTTAGTGGAAAAGAAGGCTGTATGCTTCTGATCTTCCTCCGCCAAAGGTATTTGGTTATACCCTGAATAACCATCCATAAATGACAGCAACTCGTGACCTGATGTAGCGTCCACAGTCTGGTCAATACTCGGCAATGGAAAACTATTCTTGGGACAAGCTCTGTTAAGGTCGCTGAAATCAATGCAGATCCTTACTCCCTTGTTCTTCTTTGGTACTACGACCATGTTGGCTATCCATTGTGGATATTGCACCGGTCTTATTATACCAGATGCCCTCATTTTGTCAATTTCCGCCTCTACTGCCTCTTTGTAAGCTGGGGCTAATTTCCTTATCCTTTGCTTGAATGGTCTGACCTTTGGGTCAATATCGAGTTTATGACATGCTATCGCCGGGTCAATTCCCGGCATCTCGTTCATACCCCAAGCAAAGACATCAACATACTCCTTGAGTAGTGCTTGCAACTTCGCCGATTCGTCTTCATTTAATAGAGTACCAATTTTTACCATCTTTGGATCCTTATCATCGCCGATATTAATATCCTTAGTAGGTTCCACCGCCGTGAAATGTAACTCTGGTTCTCCCATCGGCGATGGTTCCTTTAATTGCTATAAGTTTTTATCCTCAGACTTCCCCGAGCCTTCTACTGAGTTTACTGAATGCACATATGTAGTTGGGTTGGCGATGAAGTCTAGAATTTCTTGCTCCTTAACCGCTTCCTTGCCGAGCCTCTTTTTCTCTGCCAACTTCACCTTTCGATTTTCTCGCATTTGCACATCCGCTGAATTGCACGCCTTGGCCACTGATAAATCTCCAACATACTCGGCAACACCAAAGGGTGTGGGGAACCTTAGGCGTTGATGATAAGTAGAAGGGACTCCTTTTAAACTGTGAAGCCAAGGTCTCCCCAGAATTGCAGCATACGGCGAGTCAACATCCACAATGCAAAGAGTAGTTTTCAAGAAATAATCGTCGCAGGTTTTCACTTTTAATTCAATCTCGCATTTAGGCTTAGACGCAATGCCATTAAACCCATAAATGTTATAGGAGAAGACGGTCGGCGAGGGTATTTTATCATCTTTCGCCCTCATTGCTTCAAAGGCAGTATTAAAGAGGATATCCACAGAACTTCCTGGATCAATGAGCACCTTCGGCAGCCTGAATCCTTCCATCTGAATAGTGAGAACCAAGGGGTTGTTATGATTTCTCCCTTCTGGGGGAATCTCTTGGGCGGAGAACCCAACACATGCTTTCATCCATTCCTGCAACGGTTCCTGCTTAGCGGCGACACTACAGATCTCATTTCCCATTCTATCTCGCTTATGAACTCGGGACATGACATTATCATGAAATTCATCTCTAGTAATCTTCGAATGCACAATGGAAAAGCAGTCTAATTCCAACAAGTCCCGCTCGACTTTTACCTCATACACGTTGGGAGTCTGAGCAGGGATGGCTTGAATTGGCTGTACCATGATAGGCGGTGGCGGCGGCAACTCTAAGAATTCCTGGAATTTCCCTAAGCGAATGAATCGATGAACTTCTTGTTGTACGCCGGTGCAGTTTTCGGTTGTATGGCCATGAAACTGATGAAATTGACAAAAGGAATTGGTATTTGCCGGCGGGGTCCTAGGGTTTCCTCGATTGTAAAGATAGCGAATGTCATCCCTACAGTTTGAACTTTCAATCTGTCCAAATGCATCAGTATAAGAAACACGCAACTTAGGCAAAGTAGCATCTTGGAAAGGTTGCTGGTTGCCTCTGCCAAATTTCCTGTTATCCCCATTATATCTTCTGTCTCCATTCCCATTTCGCCGATTACCTCCTCGTCCATAGTTTCCTCCTCTGTTATCTTGCTTGTCACGCCCATCATAATTTTCTCGCTTCTGAGAATTCCAATGCTGCTCGGCGGTAACCTGCTGCTTTCCTGCTTCAGATACTACTATCGCCGATGAGGGATTCTGTGCCAACTTCCGCTGTTCTGCCTTCAACCATTCTTTCTTGATTTCTTCTTGGTCTTCCGGCGATAAACTATTGATCGAGTGAATTTGTTTTGCTCTTTCCTTCTTTAGTCGCAACTCCTCTTCTCTAATTTCTTCAAAACTTAACCATTCGTCCTGCATCGCCCTCAAGGTCTGCAGATCCTGTGGCATGTTCCAAAACAACTTCTGGTACAGCTGGTCCGTCGTCTCCATGGCGCTAAGAAATGACCTTATCTTTTCTTTTTCTGACACTTCTGATCCCACTTCACCACTCGCTTTCCTCCATCTTTGAATAAAAATTTTATAAGTCTCTGAGGGTCTTCTCTTAACATTGAACAATCTTTCCACGCCCGGCCGACCTCTGTTGTTTTGAATAAAAGCATGTAAGAATTTACATTCTAACTTCTCAAAGGATTTGATTTTTCCTTCTTCCATCCCATCAAACCAGGCTAGGGCTTCATCCTTTAGTGTAGCAGGGAAAGCCATACACATTATAGGATCTGATCCTACCCAGGCCGCCATATCTCGCTTATAAGCTCTCGAGTGCTGTGTAGGATCTCCAGTTCCATCATAGAAAGAGGTGAACTTTGGGGGAGAGTACTTGGGAGACACGTGTCCATATGTAATACAATCATGAAAAGGTGTTTTCCGCGCCTCTAAGAGCGCGACTCTATATTTGGACTCCCTTGAAGACCCACTTAAAGCTTCTACTTTATCCTTTAGCTGGCGCAAGTCCTTCTTCATCTCTTTATCGGCTTTACGTCGTCGCCTAGAACTGCTGTGGTCTTTATTCTTTCCAGGTAAATTTATCCTCCTACCTCTTTCGTCATACTTCGCCGAGGAATCTGAGATTTCAGTCGAGCTAGTTCCACTCTTTTCAACTCGGCGAGATGAATGTGTATGGGAATGAGACTCATGGCGAGATGAATGAGTATGGGACCCATGGCGGGATGAATGTGCATGGCGAGTTGAGTGCTAGTGGGACGTATGACCTTTATTTTGTGCCGCCATCAATCCTCTATGACTCTGAAGTACTGTCTCCATTTGCAATTGCATTTGTCTCTCCATCTGACTGGGCGAGTTACAGTTGCTCCCGGCACTATCGCTACACCGTTTCTACTAGCCGCCTGTGGAGTTTCTGCTACCCCCGCTGGAACTTCTTCTGCTACATGAAGTGCTTCTCCGACGACATCCTGTACTAATTGCTGCTGAATGTTGGCTGCCACTCTGCATCCTGCCATTGCATTTTGAGCTGCTCCCCCTGCATTCGATGTCTCTCCTCTGGTGAATCCTCCGCCACCAATCTGCTCGCCGCAAGTATTTGCTTCTACTGCGCTGCTGATTCTCGTTAGCATTGGATTAGGCTCAGGTGACCTTTCTGCATTCTCAAAGCGAGTGATATCCTCCATGTAAACTTCTTCTTGACGAGTCGCTCGATGTATTGGCGATCGGCGAGATGAGCTTGCTACATTAGGATCCACTGGTCCAGCTGGCTCCATTGCTCTGCTTCTAGTGTTGTGACCACTGGGGAGTGTCGCCGGTGTAGGAAGGATAGGGTGTCGAGGAGGCCTACCCGCCGGGGCTTTATCGCTTCTTCCTCTAGGACCCATTCGCCGAGATTCTGTAAAAGAAGACAAACACACTTCCTGACAGTATTGCTCTGTTAGTACTGTGGGTAAATGCCAAATAAGTTAGTTGGGCTACTTTTCAAAATATTGATGAATGAAATACAAAAGGAACAGCTTTACATCATGTGATGTACAGATGATGACCTAAGCATGACAAAGATTGCAAAAACATCCTATGTGATTGTGATTTTGGAATCAAAATGATAGTACGACCAACATCTTAAAGAACAACTTAACAAGGTTTTAGGATGTAATTTCCTTTATGAAACTGAAGTTCCTACTAGACATCAGAACTAATTCTTTTTTGCCATAAATATATATCTATATTTGAAAAATTCCGACAGAAATAACAATTTCCATCTAAACGACTAACTCTCCTACTGCTCATGTGAGAAAAGTGAAATATGTGATACAACCATGGACTAAACCATCGCAGCAAACTGGCCAACACTCATGTGTAACTGGAACAGTACTTAATCCAGCAAGATTTCCCAAAACAGTATAAGATGTCTTTTGAAGACCAAGATCTATCGCTAAAATATACTAAAAATGCCCTAGCTTTTCCAATATTAGCAAAATTGCCCAGGAGAACCGTCGCAACAAAACTCATAACATACCTTATATGGCAAAGCAAAGGGAAAATCATAAAAAACTCATATGCAGCGAGTATAACTGCTCTAAATAGTATGATACAGTTACTAGAACATAACGGTGACCTCCAAACTCATACACTATACTATATATATATAGAAACAAGAGAACTTATGACAACATCTCAAATCATGCACCATATGTTATAACATTTTTAACAAAATAAAGCAGGGATCATAAAGAAAATCCTACACAGTGAACGTAACATCCTTTTATGGCAAGTAAAAGTGACTAGGACATTCCCAGCGAGTTCTAGCAAAATAACACATGTGAATCATACCATATATAGAAACAAGAGAAAGAACAGAGAGGTAGTAATACTATCGGCGATAAAATCATACTATATATAGAAATCATACTTTTAACAAAGCAAGTATAAGAGAAAAATTTTAAGGAAAACAA
>JAJJMA010252226.1:0-12047 GCA_023529015.1 Papaver nudicaule
TCGCATCCGGGAAGTCAAACCATGCCGAGAAGATTGGCAGTGAGACCTCGGACCAGCCCAAAGGAGAAGCAGTTACACACAAACGAAGTAAAGACTCGAAGGGGAAGGATTCGGACCATGGCAAAAGGACCGAAGCCTAGGATTCAGCCTCGGGGCGTAAACCGCCTTACTCGACAGGAACTGACACCACCACGATTGAGTCTTTTGTCTTTATTAGCTGTAAACCACCCAAGCTCGGCCTATATAAGACGAGCTTGGAAAACGTTGTAGGGGTTGGATTCTCTCTGGGTTAAGCCTAAGTAGCAAGAGAGAGATTAGGTTTGTAATCTCCTCTGGTTCCTTAGGGTTTTATTCATGTAATCTCAGCATTAGGAATACATAGAAAGTTTTCTTTAACTCGTCTTTACTATTTCAATAAGGTCTTTTATTACTGTTCAAGGCATCTTCGGTGCTGTTCTCGTGGTCTTCGCACCACTAAATCTCAACTGTAAACTGCATGTGCGAGTAGATCTGATGGATTGGATACCTTGAGTACCTATGCAGATTTTCGACTCGTACAATCTCGGTATCCCCGCTTTTTCACCTACGCCTCCGACCACAGCAAGGTGGTCACGCACATATACTCCCTTAAACAAACAGACGTCCTTTACTGTCTTGCCTAAGAGTTGCTCCACAGCCTGTCGTGAAGACTATCACTACCCGACCTCCAATCGGACGACTACAACCTTATATAAAACAACCAAATAGCGGCAGGGCAAATCGCTAGATGATATCCTTAGAAACTTACAGATATTTCACCGAAGTCGTTTTACACCAAGAGCGAGGCTATTTAAGTTTACTTGGTAATAAACCCCTCGAGATATCAAACAAGGTTTCGAAACCTACACTCCCGAAAGAGCAACCTTGTAGTCCCAGTTGGAATCAAGCAATATATGGATGCAGTACAATATGTATGACCATGAAGAACGATGTACCTGCAAAAACAAATCCAATACAGCGATCTTGATTCCACTCAATATCTATAAGTTAGGCACACAAACCGAAAGCGTCTTGCTGACAAATCCAGGTTAGTAGATAAAGAGTATGTTCTTATTACTACGATATTGAGTGGCCTTATAACAGAAGAGAAGGACCTTAGAATAAACAAGATCGTAAAACTTTGATAGACGTGATAGAACATAACACAAGTACAATACAAAGAATACTAGTAAACATAAAATAATTTCCCTGAAGAGGTACTTCTAGGCTTCTCGATCCCTAAGAGAAGACTTGCACTAATCCAGAGCGAAAGCAAAAGCTTAAAGGCAACTGAAAGGATAAGTGAATAAACACAAGCTTACTTTTCCGAAGAATGAAACTTGGTAGAGGCACAAAGGTTTCAGGAGAGATACCACTCATATTTATAATGACTAAGGCTTAGCTTTGAAATGAGGCTAACTTAATTTCGGAAATACATTTAAAGCACATTCCATAACAATTCCGAAATTTCTCACATAGACTCATAGCATTTAGTGAGATCTAATACTTTTGCATGTTACATTAATGGAAAAAAAAATCCATTAAATGTATGGCCAAAAGCATTCAAAGCAAATAATACTCAATAAGATGTATTTGGATATTACATTAATTCGAAATATATTGCTTACCAAATATACTCCCTGGGATAGAGTTCAATTCGAAATCCGTGTCTTTGGATTCGAAAATCATCTTATGGTATTATTAGCTTCCAAATGTCGTCATCGGCTTTGATAATGTCGACATTACTTCCTAGGCTTTGCTGGACGGGCCAGAACGATCCTAGGTGGAAGTGGGATAAGGGCCAGTGTGGCTAACGTTCAGCATAAACGTATCATCGCAGACATGGACAATCCTTGTGTGTTAAGCTTAAGTGAACACGTAGGTTCAAGGACATTCCGAATCATACAATAAAGATATACCATTGAAAGTACCGTGTACGATTCTCCGAGTAATAGCAAAATGTTGAATCTCCTGAATTCTCGATTCCAATATATATGATCACGTTAATGATATCCAAGCATTTAAATCAAATATCAAAAGAACAACCAATTGAATGTTTGATCAAGTAGTATATCCATACGAAGATCTAATCACGTACAGTATTGATCAGAATCATGTGTCAATTAACTAGAGCGACGAACAATATTTCTGATGATGACTCAAACCAACTTAGTTGTACATTGAAGATGAACAAATTCAAACTTCAAACTGAGAATGTCAAACTCATTAATTCGTTGAAGTACAAATCAAAATGATTGAGTTTGATCTTCGAAAATACGCATTCTGAGATAACCAATATTATGTTTCGAAATCGACAATTCTGTTTGGCAGAAACCAAATTTAGGTTTCGGATCCTAAAGTGCATATATGACTGAAACCGAATTAAGGTTCCCAAATCTAGATTTCGTATAGCGAAATCAAATTAAGTGGAACTTTAGATTTTGTTTTAGCAAAACCTTGGTTAAGGTTTCGAAACAAGAAACTCATATTATTTCTTAACAAATGTTTGGTGTCGAACTTGAGAGTCCATGTGGTCAAGAGACGTTTCAGCATCACACCTTTTTTTCCTTGACACACATGCTATAATTCCCGGTTCACATAAACCTTTAGGAAACCCCAGAGTCTTTATTATAGACCTTTTAGAACTCACATAGTCAAGACTCATTGGTCTCGATTCTCAAGTCACTGTTAGCCAGCAAACATAGTTTCGAATCAGGTTTTCTCATTGGTCACAACTTAGATTTAAGTTTCGGACCCAATAGCTTATGGATGCAAAAACCAGATTAAGGTTTCGAAATCAAAGTCAGGTTTACCAAAACCTACATTGAGGTTTCGAACTCTGAAAGTCCATAAGTTGAGATAACAGGAATGTGGTTTCGAAATCTAAAAGTGTGATATGGCATTCTAAATGTTCATATGTAGAGAATCAAATAAATAATTCAGAACTTCAGTAATCAAAGCCAAACCATGATATAGTATTTCAACTCAGAACAACAGTATATCGAGTCTACATAACATAAGTGTGAGTCACGATCTCGATTACATTTAGCACATACAAGTACGTACTAATCAATCCGATTGAGTCAGACAAGGTAAGTCGAGACTCAATACTGTGATGGATTAAATCTCGTAATATTACAAAGACAACATCAGAACTGATATTATCCAACTCGCAGGTTTTAGGAAAAACCTTATATTACTTAGAGACGGTGAAGAAAAGAAAGCTCTGAGCAATATAGAATGTCATATCTACAACAACAATATCGCAAGCGGTAAAGTGGAGTTATATCTTAAGACACACTGATCACAAGTGATCAAGTCATAACGTAAAGCTCAATCATTAAGTTATGTTTTTTTCTTTGTAGCACAAGTGTAAAAGATAATGGAATCGCGTTATTTAAATTCATTAACCTCTTGAATGTGAAGCTGGATGTCTTCGTTTGCTCCTCAATCTTCTTAGACTCTTCATGTAGTGATTCTAAATCCTACCAAAATCTTCCACAACCTAAAGCTAACTTAATGAAGTCTTTACCTAATGTGTGTTTCAAGCGGTCGAGTTTTGATTACTAAATTTGACAACTAAGCTTGACATACCAACACTTAGTGAGGTCGACCGAGCCATGCTCTAACAATCACAATACAGTGTTAAGTGAGAATGAAGATGATTATTTAAAATGGAATGCAGGTTCATCTTTTATTGTATCTTCTTGTTATAAAGCTTTGGAGGTGGAAGGTTTTCTACGATTCCCTCACAAGTGCATTTGGAACCCCAAAATAACTCATAAAGTTTCTTTTTTCATCTGGACACTTTGTTACAAGGCTGCTCCCACCATGGAAAAGAAGAGAAACACTATCATTATCAATGGTTGTTTATTATGCAAGAAGGCGGCTGAATCGAATACCCAATTGTTCTGACAATGTGAAGAAACTATGAAAATATGACACTATTTCCTTAATAGTTTAAGCTGGTTTGGGTTTTCCGTGAAGATGTAAAAGCTATAATGTGGGAATGGAACAGAATAAAGGAAACTCTATAGTGCACAGGTTATGGAGCATGCTTCCCTTTGCCATTTGGTGGATGCAGTTTGGTTGGAGTGCAATAGAAGATACTATCAAGGCAAGTATAAGAACTTGAACAACTGTTAGATGAGGTAAAATGTTTCATTTACAATTGGTTGTGTGGCACTAAGAACTTTGAAGGCATTTCACTGAGTATGGCATTGTGTAATCGGGAAAATGTGGTTTCGAGACCATAGCTCTGTTTCTTTTGTTATGGTATATTTTTCTTTGGTTGATTTCTGATTGTATAGTTGTTTTGCAGCAAAACTCTTTTCTGGTTACCACTTCTTTGTGGTAACCAGTCTCTCCTTATATATATATATATATATATATATTGCCCAAAAAACATATATCCAAATTTTCTTCAAACAAACAAGAAACAACAGAAGAAACGGTAGAAAAGTTAGAGATACTTGACACCAGATTTACTTGGTTCTTCCTCCATGATTAGAGGCTTACATCCAAGGGAATTCACCATATCAAGTTTAAGTACATCACTCACCTCACTTAGATTCACTAACACTTTTCTGCTCAAGAGTTCAACTCTCACAGTACTGGGCTAGGGAGAGCAAGGAGATAACACTACTTTTCCTCTCACTAGACCAGACTAAAATTCGCTCAACCCCTCTCAAGTGAGGGGTCTCTCTCCTTTTATAGACGATTTACATAGTGGGTTACATATAATAAAGATAACGACATGTCTGACAACTATTTTGTCTCTATTCGCCGACGCAGTACGTCGGCGACCTTAATCTTCATTCTTCTACCTTTGGCGAGTGGATGTTTATTTGGATAAGGATTGCTGACGCGTCCTCCACTGAGTCAACGAGTCAACTCTGAAAATATATCAGTTCTGACCTACCTTAAATGCTCAACTACTTCTCACCCACTAAAACATGAAGTGTCCTTCACTTGCTGACCTATCTTCGCCATCTATTCTCTGAGAACTATCGCTGAGACTCCTTTCGTTGTGACCTACTTTTGCCTCCTTGAACGCCTGTCGTTGTAGTCCTCCATGAGTGATCCCATACTTCTCTGTGGTGACTTTGTTATACAACTTCACCTCTAGGATGCTCTTATAGGGTGAAGGTATTTTCTACACTCACATTTTGCCTCTTTCATCTCCAAAAGCTTTAGGTCGCTGGGGATGAAATTCACTTGTTCGTCGAAAATGCCGAGCCCACAACCTCCTACACTTTTTTTATTATTAACACGTTTCTTTCATGCCGTGAATTTCGGCAACGCCTTTTGACCAGATAACCTGTCAGACCGGTTGTTCTTCCTCTGCTATATATTTTTCTTCTTCTCAGAGATCGATTCTCATCTTCTTCGATTTTCAAACTCACTTCTCTCTCTTCAGAAAACCCTTCACAGCTCCAAATCAAAGCCTAACCGCCGCCTCTTCTTCTTCTGCCGCCGGATTCAACCATTTCCAGCCGCTCTCTACTGATTTTTGTTACTCCCAAACTTATTTAAACACCTTTCTCATCCAGATCCACTCTATTTTCACTGTTTTCATAGTTTTCTTTTCCTCTTTCCGACGATTTTCTTGTCGCTGCAACTTTTTCCATCTACCTTTTCGTTTTCCGATCACCTTGAATCTATTCTAATGGCTTCTGCATCAACTCAAGATGATCCCCAAATTCAATCTTCTCGGACTCACCAAGGAGATGAATCGTCGACTCACCATGGAGATAAATCGCCGACTCACCATGGAGACGAATCATCGACTCACCATGGAGACGTATCACCGACTCATAATGGAGACGACTCACCGACAAACCAAGGAGATGAGTGAAAAAGCAGGGGTACCGAAATACAACCAACTTTTCGTTTGGGCTCGTGAGTCTTGTGGTCAGATCTGGACGATCTCAAAAATCAATCCAAATCTGTAACCTGAGTTTGGATCTCTAGGATCAGTCCAACACAAGACAAGGTCTTGGCAAATCCAATGGATGGATTGGGGACAACGATCAGGTTATTAATAACGTACTTCTTGTGTTTGCTTTAATTATATAATCAAAGAATATAATGCGGAAAGTAAAGCACACAAGACACTAGAGATTTTTTTAACGAGGAAACTACAACTGTAGAAAAACCTCGGGACCTCGTCCAGATAGAACACCGCACAGTACAAACTGCCTACAAACACTAGCCTACTATAAGACTTCGGTCTGGGATGTAGCAGAGACCAATTACAACCCTCCAAGTGAACTGGCTACTGTCACACTCCCAACGTCTCTAGATCCCCCACAGATCGTCACGTACTTGATTCCCCTAGCTGATGTCCTTTACAGGCCTAGGAGTTGCTTTAACCGTTGTTAAAGGCTTGTGTCAATAATTCCGGCTTTGCAACCTCAATTATCAACTGTATGTTTGAACTGTCCTCTATCAATTTGACATACACAAAGTGACTTCCTTCGGATTTCTCCAGGTTATACGGAAATCTACTTACAAGCGGGGGCTGACAGGTAAACCGAGTAAACTATGCCCAACCTGTCTCTACCTCAGTTGTAAACGAAGAATCACTTAAGAAACTTATACAACTGGAGCTAACTAGGTCTTACAACACCGAGTGAAGCCGTGCGTTGCTTCCTTTTAACCCTGTGTGTAACGTATCAGTTTTTGAATGGCCTTATATCAGAAGAGAAGGACCGTAGAATCGACAAGAACGTGATCACGTTACGAAGGTTACATGTTACTCTGATTTCAACCACTAAGGTCTCAATCTCCTACCTGTGTTTCCCAACTCTCAAGAGAAGTCTTTATTGTCGTTAGGTAATTCCCACAGAGAAATTGCTACCTAATAGAGGATGACTATACCACAACAATCATTCACCGAAGTGAAAAGAGTTTACAGTCAATTCCACAGAGAAATCTCACGTATGCTTGATGCTTGCGGTTTTTCGTCCCATAATCCTCTATCTATAGCTCTCAATAAGATAGGTTGCTTAGGAATTAAGCAACTATTTACTTGTCCCACAAGTTTAGGAACACTAACTTGTAAACCAAGTAAACAGAGATTTATCTCAATTGGAATTCTTTTAACATTTATCTGCCAAGTGTTTTGTTAGCTCAAAAACACTTCAAGATAGAAATCCAACAAACCAGAGATAATCTTTATCTTATTGACTCTTTGAGATTCGTTAGATGGACCACATAAGATATTTCGTGATAAACAAGTCCAACTAAGAGATAAAGGAGTCAGAGTTTAACCCGTGTGAAAATTCCAGAGAATATTCACCTTGGATGGTTCGGGAACCGCCCTTCTGAATTCCAACCAGATACATCGAATTTGTGGTTCACGTACATGTACATGTACAAATTGATGCATTGGAACTCAGGAGAATTCCTAAGTCATTGTTCACGAACCGGCATGAACCGCCTTAATTCAGAATTAGGCTTAACTGGATCCGCTGGAAGTTCTTGACTGGGCCAGTACTTAGACGTGTTAGACGCCCTCAGTTATAATCCACTGGATTCTTGCTCAAGAGTACTCCTTTAGATTCACCCATATCCAACAAGTGATTTGCAAGCAAACCATTGCAATGGACAAATGGTATCGAATTTATCACATGCATTCTTGTAAACTTAGTATTCGTGGGAACAAATACCAACATAACACATGGTCATGTAGACAAGAGTACGATCTCAATCGCTATTAGTATCTCTACTAAAGTAGCCGACTATTTCGAAAGATAGAATAAGTAGAATAGAAGAATTTCCATAATAGTCATAACTCCTACTAACCTTTTGTCTATGAAGAATACTTGATGTCTTCTTTGTCTTCACAGACTTCGTCTTCAAGGTCTCTAATACTTTGTCTATATCTCAATTCCGAAATCTAAACTCTAGTAGGCTAAATCAAGATTGAGTTTTGAGACCTAAAACTGACAACCAGCTTGACATACCAACGCTAGTGGGTTTGACCGGACAATGCCCTAACAATCTCCCCCTTTGTCAATTTTAGTGACAAAACCAATTTACATATGGATTCAAAAGATATACAATTAAGTACTAACCAGATGTATCTTGATTTCTTGAATTCTTCAACTTCTCCCTTGAGTCTTGATGTGTTCTTTTTAACTCTTGTTGAAAAATCCGTAGACAGCACCTTCAACATATCCAGCTCAAACAACCACAAAGATACGCTCACGCTTACATGGGTTAATATGCTAATCCCACATGTTGTTTGTGCAAAGAGTAAGAATCTGAGCAAACTTTAAAGTCTGTGTATCAAAACTTTTAAATTGATTCTACTCATACCTGATACGAAGCTTCTTCTTAACTTTAATTACTCCCCCTTACTTGATACTTTGAAAAAGTACAACAAGTAAGCACATGATGTTCTCCCCCTATGGTTATGAACCATAAGAACAAGAACCATATGTATTCTCCCCCTATTTGTCACAAAAATATGACAAAGTAGTTTGAGACTAGGGTTTCATAAACCTATGAAATAGGTTAAGCTAAGTACTCGCATACCAAGTTTAAGATGACATAACTAGGAAATCAGGACGATGATCTCTAAGTTGATTCATCTTTGGAGAAATATAGACACACTTTTCTCCTAATATTCCATATCCACGCCCCCCAAAAAGATTTGTTATTAAGCGCATGTTCAGTTAAGAACTCTCCCCCATGTGGTGTTATTCAATAAAGAACAACTTCCAAAGCCTAACAATTTAAAGTTATCCAGTATACCTTTGTTTATAATATCTTTTCCTTAACCAGATTTTTGGAAAAGAGTATATGATTCCGAGTTTGTGAAAACCATAAAAATCATACAATCAAAAGTTTCTTGATCATGAGAAAAAAGCTTAACTTTTGTAATATACATAACTATGCATCACTACCGAGGTAATGGAAAGAGCTATGTGTTGCAATAAGATTAAGATAGACAAATCAAGTATTGCAAACATTATTAATAATCATCTAAAAAGAACTTTTATTAATGAAATAAAGTAGTACATGCTGAAAAACTCTAAAAAGCATGAAAAGGCAAACTACTTCTATATGAAGACACGATAACAAAGTTGTATGACCTTAACTTTTGTCTTCACAATCTCGAGATATGACTCTGTCAAATAAGTCATCTATGATGCGTGCAGTATCCCTAGTATCCTCTTCAGAAGAACCAGTTAAAGCACGTAACAATGATGTATAATGAGCATAGCTATTCCTGAAGCTTTGGGCTTTGTCTTCATGGAAAATAGCTTTCTTCCTTTCGTAATCGATTTTATACCAGAAAGTACTTTCTCATGTGTGAATATTCATCAATTGTTTCTCTCGAGTTAATAGCATGAGTCTCTGGATCAGGAAACTTACGGATGTAGTCCAAAGTTTCTGCAGGAGTCCTCTTTCTCTTGTGTGTAATCCCTTCACAGAGCTCAACTTTCACAGCTTCACTTTTACAACTCCTCGTAACACTTCTTGTAGCATAAGCCATATTGATTATGACTTGCTGGATTATATGAACGATATATATATATCTTTCAAGAGGAGTGAGTTTTAGTTTATCTGAAAGACTTAAGGGAATCTTCCAGATTTTTGACGCGAGCGGTTCACGAACTGGTACACAAACTAAAACCCCTGAACTCTGACGGGCAGAGTTTATACAGTTTGAAACAAAATTTCTATGGAGTAGAACTGAAAAGGCAGGGGTACCGAAATACAACCAACTTTTCGTTTGGGCTCGTGAGACTTATGGTCAGATCTGGACGATCTCAAAAATCAATATCCAGACCTGTTAACCTGAGTTTGGATCTCAAAGGATCAGTCCGACACAAGACAAGGTCTTGGTAAATCCAATGGATGGATTGGGGTCAACGATCAGGTTTATTAATAACGTACTACTTGTGTTTGCTTTAATTATATAATCAGAGAATATAATGCGGAAAGTAAAGCACACAAGACACCAGAGATTTTTTTAACGAGGAAACTACGACCTGTAGAAAAACCTCGGGACCTCGTCCATATTGAACACCGCATAGTACAAACTGTCTACAAACACTAGCCTACTATAAGACTTCAGTCTGGGATGTGGCAGAGACCAATTCCAATCCTCCAAGCGAACTGGCTATTGTCGCACTCCTTACGTCTCTAGGTCCCCCAAGGACCGTCACGCACTTGATTCCCCTCGCCGACGTCCTTTACAGGCCTAGGAGTTGCTTTAACCGCTGTTAAAGGCTTATGTCAATAATTCCGGCTTTGCAACCTCAATTATAAACTGTCCTCTATCAGTTTGACATACACAAAGTGACTTTCTTCGGATTTCTCCAGGTCATACGGAAATCTACTTACAAGCGGGGGCTGACAAGTAAACCGAGTAAGCTATGCCCAACTTGTCTCTACCTCAGTTGTAAACAAAGAATCACTTAAGAAACTTATACAACTAGAGCTAACTAGGTCTTACAACACCGAGTGCAGCCGTATGTTGCTTCCTTTCAACCCTGTGTGTAACGTATCAGTTCTTGAATGGCCTTATATCAGAAGAGAAGGACCGTAAAACAAACAAGAATGTGATCAGGTTACCAAGGTTACAGGTTAATCCGATTTCAACCACTAAGGTCTCAATCTCCTACATGTGCTTCCCAACTCTCAAGAGAAGTCTTTATAGTCGTTAGGTAATTCCCACAGAGGAATTGCTACCTAACAGAGGATGACTATACCACAACAAGCATTCACCGAAGTGAAAAGAGATTACGATCAATTCCACAGAGAATCTTCAGGTATGCTTGATGCTTGCGGTTTTCGTCCTTAGACACCTCTATTTATAGCACTCAATAAGATAAGTTGCTTAAGAATAAAGTAACTAGTTACTTGTTCCACAAGTTTAGGAAACCCTAACTTGCAAACCAAGAAACCTAGATTTATTTCAATTGGAAATATTTATCATTTATCTGCCAAGTGTTTTGTTAGCTCAAAAACACTTCAAGAATGATATCCAACAGACCAGAGATTATCTTTATCTTATTGACACATTGAGAACCTTTAGATGGACCACAGAAGATATTTCATGATAACCAAGTCCAAGTAAGAGATAAAAGAGTCAGAGTTTAACCCGTGTGAAAATCCCAGAGAATGTTCACTTTGGCCGGTTCGCAAACCGTCCATCTGAATCACGACCAAATGCATCGAATCTGAGGTTCACGTACTAGTACGTGTACAAATTGACACTTTGGAACTCAGGAAAAATTCCCAAGTCACTGTTCACCGTACAATTCGGGAACCGTCGTTTTCCAGATTAGGGTTTAACTTGGATCCGCTGGAAGTTCTGGACTGGGCCAGTACTTAGACGTGTTAGACGCCCTCAGCTATAATCCACTGGACTCTTGCTCAAGAGTACTCCTTTAGATTCACCCATATCCAATAAGTGATTTGCAAGCAAACCATTGCAATGGACAAATGGTATCGAATTTATCTCATGCATTCTTGTAACCTTAGTATTCGTGGGAACAAATACCAACATAACACATGGTCATGTAGACAAGAATACGATCTCAATCGCTATTAGTATCTCTACTAAAGTAGACGACTATTTCGAAAGATATAATAAGTAGAATAGAAGAATTTCCATAAAAGTCATAACTCCTACTAACCTTTTGTCGATGAAGAATAATTGATGTCTTCTTTGTCTTCACAGTCTTCGTCTTCAAGGTCTCTACTACTTTGTCTATATCCCAATTCCGAAATCTAAACTCTAGTAGGCTAAATCAAGAATTGTGTTTTGACACCTAAAACTGACAACCAGCTTGACATACCAACGCTAGTGGGTTTGACCGGACAATGCCCTAACAATCTCCCCCTTTGTCAATTTTAGTGACAAAACCAATTTACATATGGATTCAAAAGATATACAATTAAGTACTAACCAGATGTATCTTGATTTCTTGATTTCTTGAATTCTTCAACTTCTCCCTTGAGTCTTGATGTGTTCGTTTAACTCTTGTTGATGAATTCGTAGACAT
>JAJJMA010252235.1:0-21295 GCA_023529015.1 Papaver nudicaule
AAACCCAAGCCTATGCATAATGGAAGTGAGAAAACTCCACTCAACCCTGTCGAAAGTTTTCGACATATCAATCTTGATTCCCATGAGAAATTTATTTCCTCTTTGAGTTCTCATAGTGTGGATAAGCTCATGTGCAATCATAATATTATCAGAAATTTGCTTTCTAGGAATGAACGCTGATTGATAAGGCGAAATAAACTTTGGGAGTAAGGTTTTAAGCCGATTGGCTAAGAGCTTAGAAATAATCTTATACACTATGTTGCACAAACTAATGGGTCTATAATCAGCCGGGCATTGAGGAAACTCAATTTTGGGAATTAAAGAGATGAAAGTAGCATTGTTTTCCTTTAGCAAGTGACCAATTTTGAAGAAACTTAACACCATCTTGTGAACATCCACTCCTACCGTCTCCCAATTAGATTGAAAAAAATAAGGAGTATAGCTATCAGGCCCAGGGGCCTTGTCAGGGGCCATAGAGAAGATGACCAACCTGATTTCCTCTAAGGTTGGAATAGTGTTGAGCATGATGTTGTCTGCACAAGTGATGACTGGTTGGACCATGTTAAGGTAGGTGGAGTTGGTATTAGGATGGGCTGAAGTTGCTATAGTCCTGAAATGAGTTCTGATCATATCCGCAAGTTGATATCTCCCTTCTGTCCATATGCCATTGCCATCTTTCAAAGTATCTATTATGTTTCTCCTGTATCTCTTTTGAGCTTTCTGGTGGAAGTACCCAGTTTCCTGTCTCCTAACTGAATGTCCATATCACCGCTCTTATCTTTCCAAAAAAATTCTTCAACCTTGTACCAATAAGCCAACCTATCCTCAGCTTCACGAATTGTTGCACTTCTATTGGTTATGCTCGTATCATTAATAGTGGAAGCCAAATGGGTTGTGGCTTTGGATATTTTGGTTTTGATATCTCCAAAACTGTACTTGTTATAAAGCTTTATAACATGCTTTGTGGATTTCAGCTTTTTGGCAAGCTTGAGAGGATTGCTGCCATTTGTGGGTTTTTGCCAGTTCTCTTGGATGAGATGTTTGCACTCTGGGTTCTGGAGGAAAACAACTAGAACTTTGAAAGGTTTGTATTGAGGTTGTTCTTGCTGTTTGGTATTTAAGAGAATGGGACAGTGATCGGACCCCAGAGGGGTTAGGTAAGCAAGAGTAGCCTGAGGATTGTTTTGGCACCACTTAGTGTTAGCAAGAGCTCTATCCAGACGAGCCTCAGTGAGTTGCCCATCACTTCTTCTGTTTGTCCAAGTGAAGGAATAACCCATATGACCTATGTCTTGGAGATCCGCACTAGCAAGAAGATACTTGATTTTGTCTGCTTCACTTGAGATGAAATCCCCTACTCCTCTCTTTTCATACCTGTAGAGTGTGAGATTAAGATCCCCTATGACTAGCCAGTCACTATTGAAGGTAGTAGATCTATTTGCAATGTACTTCCAAAAGTTGTACTTATGAATCCAGATAGAAGGACCATATACGATGGAAATTAGAGTTTCTCTTTGCAGGAAATGTCAGTAACATATCAGTTGATTAGGTGCCAAAAGAGCACCCCATTCTAAGGTTGCAACCACTTTTCCAAGCCACCACCAAGCCTCCAGACATACCAACAGGGTCCACAATACACCAGAATTTGTAACCAAGATTAGTTGTGCAGTTTGCAACAAAAGTGCCTAGGTTTTTCGTCTCAGAGAGAAATAGGATATCTGGGTCATTGCAAGCTTCGGTAAATGTGCAACCACAAGTTTTCAGTAGAGATAGGACATGCTATATGACCATTAACCTTGAGACCCTGGTACATTTTGATTCCTAAGAATAAAAATAAATCTTCAAACATTGTGATATGCAAGTATAAGGCTCTATGTGCTACCAAAATGAGAGGATACTTTTTGAGGTTAAAACGAAATATCAGAGGGGACTGCATCATTTATATAATAATATTTGAGAAATGCTACATTTTTATGGCTATTTGAGATATTATAAGTAAACAACATATGAAGCAAGCTTTCAAATTGTTGCAACATTGAACAAGTCAATGTTTTATAAATGCAAAAGACGGCCGATTTGTGCTTATGATAAAAAACACAAACCGACCACCCGCAATTCAAAAAGAAACAGAAGCCTAATATTCTACAATTCCAGGCGTGTTTCTTCCCATGTGGGACTAAAAACCCCTTCTTTACAAGGACACTACCAAACCACTGTCCACTGTTCTACTCTCCCCGTGCACGCATTTTTCCTCCTTATTTTTTTGATCTTGTAGAATAGGGCAAATCCGCCGTGGTTTGAGTGAATGTCAAAATTGTAGTAGAATTTTAATCATGGTGTCACTTCTAGCGTAGGAATGCAGACTTCGTTTCTACAATTTTAAAACCCAGAAATGCATGGAAGAACGTCAAGCGTAATCATAATCAGCATACAGTGTAATTCGATTCATGATCAAATAATGCTGGTGAAGTTGGTATGCAGTAATCCATATAAATGCTGCAACATTGTTGCTTTACTTACATGTTTGTTCTCATTTAAGCATTTGTTAACTCTTACTTGGTAGTCCTTCTAATTGGAATGTTTCTGAAGAGCCCTTCTCACTATGAAGCTCAAGCGTAGTCCTTGATTCCTGTAGGACGAAGTTTGGTCTCATTTATACACATGCAGTACTCCAGTATGGCTTATAATAAAGGTCTGAATCTGAATGCATTTGCTGTTGAGGACCTTGAGTTGTCTCTCGATTTCGTCATCACCGCCTTGTTATAAAGGTCTGTTAGCTTCCATTTTCTGATAAGAAGAACCGAGAGGGCATTTTGTACTCTTCCATAACAACGATCAGGTCATTAGGGGAAAAAAATTTAACACCGAATGGCACTTCTAATCGTCCACAACGGCACGGGTCATATCTGGTGGAAAAATATAGAAAGCTCGTTGAATTTGTGGCTGGTGATGATCTTTGGCTTGCTTGCCCATTTCCTAATACTAATGTGGCCGGACATGTTAAACTCAAGAAAGTTCCCTCTTATAGCAGGCAAACTCATCGTAAGTGACAGTCCCTTAGCATGATTGCCCATTTGCCCTTACAGAAGTTTGAGTTCGAATTTAACGACAATAATTTACATAGATCGAAAGCTATCCTCAGTTCCTCACATTTAATATGAACAAATAACACCTTTTTCTACCCTCTGCTGCCACCAAATATGGCTGCAACCCCGTTAGCAGTTCTATAAACTAAAATTGAAACCCAAAAAAAGTTTTGATGAGGCAGAGGTACTAACAAAAAATGCTTCAGAAAAACTACAAATACCCTACAGTCTTCAAAATAACAGCATAGGATCACAAATCCCATGGACATCTAATCAAGACAATAAATTCTCTTTTGTTTCAAATTTGAGACCATTAAAAGTTAAATGGTTACCATTTGAGCAAACTTCTTCCTATTTTTCTCGCGCTTCTCGTTTTTTCTTTTCATCGTTAATACTCCTCGTTTTTTCTGGGACATCACCACCGCAGTTCTTCCTCGCACATTTTCAATCTGCAGAATAAAGACAGAATCAGCTGAATCAGAGCTGTAATCTTACAGAAACACAACATCACCATCCATTGACAAAGATGGTAATAACAAAAATACTTGTAATATTTACCGTATGGGGCAACATTAAATACTTCAAAAATGAATAGTCGCAAGGTTCTCCATCATTGAACTTCACACCCCGTCGTCGTTCGAGTCCCCGCATCTGAGAAAGGTTTTCCTGAAAATTTAGACCAAAGAGAAGTCAGAGATGGGCATGGAAAACTCTATAAACAGTAAATTTTAATGGGAAATTACCGTTTTGAGCAAATCCTTGTCAACATTTTCAATCAAGTTGCATGGTTCTAGTGCCAATGGTGATGGGTCAAAGAAGCGAGGAGCCACAACATGACAAACCGCAGGCATGGAAACAATATCACTCATATCAATTCTGTTAACAAATGTGCATTTAGCGACCCCCTTTCCTTTTGCCGCCTGCACCATACCATAACATTAGAAACACAGCTTCACTGAAATGGTGGACCTACCAATACAACAAAAAGGCACAAACAATATTCTGGCCCTGGAGATGATGGGAAGAACAAGACTGGAGGTGATAATTCGAATGCATTAGTTATCGTTAGAGAGTTATCGTTAGAGATAACAATAATGTTAATGCTGCTGATGAGTGGGTTAGAATGGGATGATGGGTTCAATAACTTAAATGTCGATCAACTGCAACAGCTTACCGAATCAGTGTAGTTAAAGATGCAAGAATTAGAGCAGAAGATTCAGTTCATGGAAGATAAGGAAAACGAAAATCTAAGCTGTGTACAGACCAATTCTAAAGGATATACAACTAAGACATTCACCTTATGAAACAATTCCACCGACCTAACAACTAAAACATAAAAACGACGTTGACCAGTATCATAAAAACAATGCATGCAACAGAACTATATTTAACACTCAAGAACATATAAAGAAAAAAGGATTTTGTTTCTAACACAAACCTCATTGACCTGCCCCCGAATTCCACTCTTAGTTTTAATAGCTGCACCTATAAACTTGGCAACATCAGTATCTGGTGTAAACTTAATAAGAGCAGTGCTCCTGAGGATTTTACAAGGTTTTCCTTTCAACTTGCTTTCCTTCATTATCTTTGAGTGGTCCTTGGGGTCAAGAACGACAGCCTTCGCTGTTATCCGAAATGCTTCCTGATTCATAACGCAAACCTTAAACAATAAAAATACATGGTATGAACAAATTCACCAAAAAAAAAAAAAAACTATTCGGAATGGTAGAGACAATAACGTATACCACAATTAGAAGGGACTCATGTCCATGTAATCCTAAAATAGATTAAAACTCTGAAAATGTGTTATTTTTATTTTTCCTAATCTCAGGCCAGATGGTTGCTGAGAATTAAGGACAGTGTGTATGAACCTAGTCATATGGTTATATAAAACACCCTTTTTCGTAGCAACTGAACTAATGTGGCAAAAATATAAAGCCAGAGTATTAAAATTACTTAGTGAGAACAACAGATAATACAGACATTTTTTTAAAAATTCGGTCTGTACTAATCCATTGAGGATCACGTGCAACAGTGCATATGTAATGTATCAATTGCATTCAGATACTACTGCAAAACATGACGAATTTGCCCAGAATATTGAATGCAAGCATTTTAATCAGACACCTCAACCTTGGTAAATCTAGAAATCATACAGGTTTTCTTTTGATTTATTTTCTCATACATTCCGCTATACACCAATTGTATGAATGGAACTAAATCTGCAAATGCCAGTCACATGCCAGGGATTATCTTCTCCTCACAACGGGAGACGAATCCAATACATAACTACTGGCAGTGAATGCATGGACTAGACTACATCTGCAAATGCCATTCACATGCCAGAGATGATCCTTCCCTCACAATGGGAGTGCCAGAAACACTAAATGAACAGATATGAAAAGATGATTATCACAGTAAAGTGCAAAGTCAACTTTGAACAACCAAGTGTTTTCATCGGAATCATAGTTCACTAGATAAAAATCTCGATTCTCTGGTCATCAAATGCTGCCAGAGTATATCAAGAAGCATGGTTTCCGCAAAAAGCTGAATGGTCAGGGATTATGACTGTATTTGGATGTGCCTCTGATGAATAATGAAGTGCAAATATCAGTCAACAGATTAAACACCTACGAAAAGAAAGAACCTAAACTGACTCATGTTACAGTGGATCAGTGATAACATCCTATAAATTTCTCATTAAATTCATAGGCTTAAGAAATCACGAAAGATGAAGACTAGAAGAACAAAGGGAAAATAAACAATACAACTGTAAAGTTGACAAAGAATACACCAAAAATAAACAATACAACTGTAAAGTTGACAAAGAATACACCAAACCTTGTTACTCTGCACAACAGCAATTTCGGTATTGGGAGGTGCAATGGGGCCCCAAAACATTGCAAGGCAGTGCTCATATTGGGGAATGTACATTGCCAATTCATGCTGTTCGCTGTCATATTCCATGGCATATATAGGTTTGGTTTGGTACCGTCTCCAACCAGCTGAGACGGTGATCAGGTCTCCTGACTTTAATAGTTTCATATGCCAGTCATGCCGCTTAAGCCTAGCCTGGAAGAAGAAACCAGATACATGATCATAAATGTTAGCAAACCAGATACATGATTATAAAGCTTCAAATTAGAAAAATAGAATGCAAAAGGCAAAATAACCTGCATATAACCAACATTCTCCTCTTCAAGAGTGACACCTCCAACGAGAATGGGATAACAAGTATCAAGATTTTC
This sequence comes from Papaver nudicaule, assembly GCA_023529015.1. NCBI lineage: Eukaryota > Viridiplantae > Streptophyta > Magnoliopsida > Ranunculales > Papaveraceae > Papaver > Papaver nudicaule. The sequence goes on from JAJJMA010252235.1 coordinate 6,335, forward strand.
AACCATCCCGAAGGGAACATCACAAACCTCCAACCTTAGATAGGTCCCGGTTTTGAAAATCTCGTTCTCCATGTTTGTTTGCTCAACAAAATCATCTTCCTTTTCCATCTCGGGGGATATAGGGAATGGATCACTAATGCTTCTAATACCAGCCAAACAAAAATCACCCACTCCAGCAAGATGCACCTGTCCAAAACAGTTAAAGTGAATTTGGTGGAATAAAGTGCACGTGAAGTTTGTGGTAGACAAACTGAAAACAATAAATTTACAAGACTCTTTTGTACACTACCAGAACTTTCCTAAATAAAAGTGGAAGTGAAGTTTGCGGTAGTAGAACTGAACAATAAGTTTACAAGTCTCTTTTGTACACTACCAGAACTTACCCCATAAGAGGAATCTAAGTTTCAGGTTGAATTCAGGTTGATATAAATGAAAACCTTGTGGAGCATATTAAGCATCCAACATTACATTTAGTGACTAGAAGCACATCAAAAAAAGCAAAAAAGAAAACTACAATTACCTTAGCTCCACTTTTAATATTACAACCTCGAAGATATCCAAACAGACTTAAGTTTCTCTTGCAATTTGCATCCTCATGTATTTTTTCTGGAGGAGTAACATCTTCAAAACGATCTACCAGCACATAAGGGTGTTCCACGGTACGGAATTGGAGCATTGATATGGCATTTGCCAGTTTTTGTACATCCAACATTTTGTACCTGTTATAGTCACAGAGTGGATAAGAAATCGAGATGGTGAAATTCGACAGATTGAATGTAAGGGCAAACTTTATCACCGAATGAGTCAGTGCCTATAAGATAGGCGCATGAATAACAAGAAGCAACTCTCTTTGGGAAACCCTATTATGTAGTGAGTGAACTATTGTCTAGGTTAATCTGAATTTGGGGTAGATTGAAGATTTGTATATGATCTTCATCGGTTAGTAATTACTTGTGATAGAATTCAGTGTCTACTTGCTTAGTTGGAAAAAGATACAAAATCTGAGTGGCCAGGGCAGAAGGACCTAGTCTATTATGCTAGGCTCACATCTTGTTTACCCCAAATTTCAAGATTGGCCAATATAATAATGTGGCATGTATAGAGTTGCTGTGCAGTGAGCCTGAAGTTATACATGGCTTTAAGTGTGTGCCTCAATATTAACCAAAAGAAACTTACAAGTCCTGTTCGAGACCAGAAAATTTGTATATCTTTGCTCCTTGATATATTTCAGTCCAGAAATTATCCTCGACACACTTTATGGTCTCCTTGCGTTCCTTTTCATCTTTGAACTGGTCAAGATGGGTAAGAACACCCATGACCTCTGGGAAGCCGTGCACTTGTAAGAGATTAAGAAACTCGAATGTTTCCTGAAATTGACAGAAAAAACATTAGTCATCCAAGTAGATCCACCATTTTCTAAAAATTGAAATAGAGAATTTGTAGTTATAGACACAAAGTAAGTAAGACTGTGTTTGTTTTTTTACTGACTCGGCCTCTGAATCTGACTCCTCGACAACTGACTTGGCTCGAGTCAGATGTCAGACTGTTTGTTTTTTATTTTGAGTCAGATCTGACTCGACCGCTGACTCAGACCTAACCTCTGACTCGAACCCATTCAAATCAGTGATTAAAACATGACTGACTCGAAAAATGACAAAAATATGAGTCAGATCTGAGTCAAAAAACAATATCGAGTCAGATTCAGTCGAGTCATACCCAGTTGAGTCAGACCCAATTTTAAAAAGCAAGCATGGTGTTAGCAACCCACCGCTTCAAAGCCATAACTTGCATCAACCAGTAGCAGCACAGCATCGGCATACTTTGCAGCATCGATCATGCCATTAATATCATCTGGGCATTCAACAAACTGCAGCCTTCTTTCCTCTCCTAAAAAACAAGACATTAGGGCATACTTTGCAGCATAACCAATAAGTTATTCCCCTACCTATGAACAACAATTAGGCATTCAGTAAGCAAAAAATTTACCTGCTCCGATTGTGATGGGCCTTCGGATTTTATCATCCGTTACATGTTCCGAATTAAAATACTTGACTAGAGATTTAATCAGCAATGACTTCCCAACCTAGAACAGTATTCAAATCAAATTACTCTAACAAAACCATTATATCAATTGGAGAAGAAAAGATTAAACCCTAATTTCAGAAGAAAAGTGAAGAAAGGAGGGGTTCAGTTCAGGGTCTGTCTTACTAACATTTGGAGGTCCTTGGACGAGAACAATGTAAGGTGGATCATGAATTTCACCATCAAATACGTTGTTTCGTTTGTTGTCTCTATAGATTTCGAAAGCTGGAGGATAAACTGGGGAAGAAGAGGTAGTAGAAGCGGAAGAAATTGACATTTTTTCACCCGAAATTTCTTCTTCTTCTCTCTGTCGAGAGAGAGAGAGAGACATTAAGGCGGTTAGGTTACAGAAAGACAGTTTATTATCTTACTCCGGTGATTCGGGGTTTGGTACACTTTTGTCAGTTTGTGGAATTCGGTACTGCCCATTAGCACCAAGGTAATATCCAATTACCGGTCGATACTAAAGCCCAAAGGCCAAAGCCCACCAAAGTGAGTGGTAATTGCGTTCTCTGCAGGGCACGTGTACTTCCCGAGGTTTCTTCTCTTTTCACTGTTTACAAAAACCACCATTACGAGCAGCGGCTTGTTTTTCTCTCGTCTGGTTTTGATTAATTTTCAGAGAAGAAGAGATGGGAGAATCCAAAAGGAGATCTAATGTATGTTAATAACTTCTTTATCTTCTGATATGATTTTGCTTTAAGGATGTGAGTATACACCAAAAAATTTTTTCATGTTTTTTTAGGTAATTTCAGCCTGAAAACCAAAATTGGATAGTACCGAGAAACCCTACATTGGTGCATCTGCATCCTCCAAAAAGAGGGAGAAGTGTACAACTTATCTGTTTGTATTGATTTGGCAAGTAATTTTGCAGTTAGTTGTCTGATGGGAAAATTGTGTTATGATTATTGATTGTTTTTGCACTATCTGGCTGTTGGTCTCTAACTTGTAGTTTCATTGTGATAGTTACATTCATAGCTGTGTTTTCCCACTCTAACAGCTGTGTAATCAAATGTTAATTGTACTAGATTCAAGGGGACAACTGATTGCCGCATATGTTGTTGTTTCAATTTGTCATCTTGGATTTAATAACAGTGTGTCCTGATCAGGATGCATTCCCTGCTATAGCTTCAAAAAATCTGTTGCCAAAGTGACTCTCTTTTCTTTCTAAAATTTTATTCCCGTTATTGGCTCTTGTTCAATTCTAAGTCATCTGTATGCGCCTTCTTTTGCAGCAATCGACCCTTTCTGCACCTCAAGTGCAAAGCACTAAAGCATCTAAAACAGTTATTGCCAGGAACTTAGCATTTGTATTACAGAAATCTGATGTGTGAGTATATACACAAATGTTATGCGTTGCTCTTTCTGACCTTTATCGCATTTCATTGCCTGAACACACATTTGTTTTTTCTGTTGGAAGAATTGATTTCTTTAAAAAGGCTGGGGAAGTTGTTGATGTGCGCTATGAGGGTTTAGGAACCCGCCGTATTAAGTTTGCAACTGTAGAAGCCGCGGAGAAGGTAGATATCTCCGCTTGTGCTCCATAAATAGTCGAGAGTGATGTATTTTTAAGTTTACTCTGTGAACATTGCAGGCATTAGAATTGGACGGCCAATACTTGGGTAACAGAGAAGTTGTAATTAGCCCTAAAAATGAAAGCACTGGAGCATCAAAAACCCTTATTGCCAAGAACTTATCTTCTTCCATTACTAAATCTGATGTGTGAGTATATATGCTAATGTTATGCCTTACTCTTTCTGACCTTTCATTGTCTGAACAATCTTTTGTTTTTTCTGTTGGAAGAATTGATTTCTTTAAAAAGGCTGGGGAAGTTGTTGATGTGCAATATGAGAAATTAGGAACCTGCAGTATTAAGTTTGCAACTGTAGAAGCCGCGGAGAAGGTAGATATCTCCGCTTGTGCTCCATAAATAGTCGAGAGTGATGTATTTTTAAATTTACTCGGTGAATTATTTACCGTTGCAGGCATTAGAGTTGGACGGCCAACACTTGGGTAACAGAGAAGTTGTAATTAGCCCAATTGAAAGCACTGGAGCATCAAAAACCCTTGCTGCCAAGAACTTATCTTCTTCCATTACTAAATCTGATGTGTGAGTATATATGCCTTACTCTTTCTGACCTTTATCACATTTCATTGTCTGAACACTCTTTTGCTGCTGCTGTTGTAGGATTGAGTTCTTTAAACAGGCTGGAGAAATTGTTGATGTGCGTTTCTCTTTGCGGCAAAATGGAGAACTCAGGGGATGTTGCCATATCGAGTTTGCAACTGAAGAAGCTGCAAAGAAGGTAATCTTCCCAGTTTATGTTCCACAAATTAGTCAAAGGTTTTCTGTATTTTTCTCAGTTGTTCCCGATTAATGTACCATTGCAGGCAGCTGAGTTGGATGGCGAATGCTTGTTGGACCGTCCTATTGTACTTGGCTTTGCTCGCGAAACTATATTTATCCGAGGTTTTGATCCTTCCTTAAAATATCACCAGGTATGAAAAGTTTGTGCAGAGCTTTGTTTTTTCCTTGTCAATTGGCTGGTTCTGTACTCAAATCTATTTCCCCAACAAACAGATCCGGAGTTCCCTGGAAGAGCTTTTCTCGACTTGCGGAGAGATCTTATGGATGGATATTCCAACAGTTCCTTACACTGATGTTCCCCTGGGGTAAGCAGATTTCCATCACGTTCTGGATTCCAATCCTTATGAATATCCTTAGTTACAATCAATGCCATAGCTTGATTACTTTTTAGACAACATTTCAACCTGTTCTGCAGTTGGATGGTCATGTCCTATTGTTGTACAAGGCACGGCGCGGCGCAGGGCTGAGCCGTGGCATATAATTATACTAATCACATAAGCTTTGCGTTTTGTAGGAAGGCTTTTATTGAGTTTTATGATTTCCGATCTTTCCCCAAAGCTCTTGCGATGAATGGACATAAGCTTGGTGATTTCACCCTGAGAGTTGAAGATGCTATTCCACTTAAATTTGATGTTAGGCCAACTAGTGGTAGAAGGAGAATTCATGGAAGACCTGTCGGTCCTTATGGTTATAGTTACCCTTACAGATGTTTTCCTGACAGGGGTTATGGGGGTGCTGGAATAGGGAAACATGGAAGCATTTACCATCAACCACAAGGTTAAATTTTAATAATCCTGGAATTTTGTTGCAGATATTTATGTTTCATCGTTTGGTTGTTTAGTTCGTAAACAAGTTTTAATTCCAAAACGGACTCTTTAACTGCAGGAAAGAAAACTACATTTGATGATGATTAACACCTGAAGGGGAGGAACAGGATGGAGTTTTGGGGTGAAAGGCCTGGAAATGATATCTGGTGTTGTAGGTGCATTGAACCTGCTAAAGAGAAGATATATAACTGTAAATAGTCACAGTTGAGAATTAATAAACGAATGCATAAGCAACCCAATACTGAAATTGGTAATCGTTTGCAAGAACATCAAGAATATTTTTTTGTGGGTTTTTGAATCATGTCAGGGAGAACCATGGGATTCTCCAAGAAATAAATTAAAATAGAATTCAGATTCAATACAAATCAAAGTTTAATTTCATAACATAACACAAATCCACCAGGATTATTACAACAGAACAGACAGACTAGATAAAATTATATTGAGTAAAGTATATTTCCCTATTGCAGACAAAATGAAGCCAAAAACTGGCCTGTGTGCTCCTTCAAACTTCTGCCCACTCAAGTAAGAGTAAAGAAATTCCCCAATCCTCTTTTCCCATAATAATAACAAGAGTGATCAGAAAGGCTTGCAATACTTAGTGCACTCAACCAAACAAACATAACTAGGAAACATGCTATGATTTCCTTGCTCCATTTTCCGACTCTTTTCCTATGGGACTCATCAACACTGTATATCGGATAATCCAGAGCGTATGTTGATCCAGTACTCTCGCTAACATAGTCAAGAGTACCTTCTGGTCTTTGGCAGAATGAACACGGATCCATCTCGCATCTCATTGCATTTATGTCGTCCATTAGATTCTCGAGTTTGGAGAGTTTCCGATCAATTTTGTAGTATTGTCGTGGTGGTTTATGTGGATGATGATGAGATTCTATTTCTCTTGAGAGAAGATTCCTCAGGAAAATAAGCTTTCGGTTACATGTCGGTGCAAAATCTTGAAAGAATTGATCTAATGTTGTCCCCCCTGTGTCCAGTTCTTCGGCCGCTGTCTTTACTTCATCTTCGAATTCTTTGATTTTCCTGGCACACATTGAGTACGTCTTCGTCATTCTGATCCCTGCCACTGGATGCTTTTGATTCCAAGTGTTTCAGAGAGGATTTAGAGAAAAGAATGTAAAAGAACAAACTGTCGCAATATGAACCACAAAACCAGAGGGGCTTAATATATCAACATCAACGATTAGTCGCAACTTTTCGCTTAAAACAGTTTTTTTTTTTTTTTTTCTTTTTTGGATCGATGCTAAAGCAGTTACTCTGTCTTTGAGAATTATTCCCAGCATCAAAATTTTCAGATCAAACTGGGACACGGTAGACTTGTAAATGTAAAAATGAACATGATTGTGCACAGTAGATTAATTTTTCATCCATAAAACATAAAGTGCAGACCTCTTAAAACCATTCATTTGCTCCTCCGCATGTGCTTGCTTGAAGCCTTGAACATGGTTCTGGTTTCAATTGTACATTGCGAGGTGGCAATGTTCCACATCACGAGTACATTCAGGACGTTGTTAAGGGAAGGGATGTTGGTTTGAATCAGATATCCATGTTTGAGGCCAAGGTTGCCAGTGGCAATGGTGAGCAGATACATGGTTCTTAGCTTTAGTTGTTTCCTTTGGTCACATCTCGGTTACAGATCAGTGGTGCACTGTAAATCTTTTAAGCTTTGAACTCATTTCTTGCAATTCTTAGCTTTATCAGTTTGCACAGACTGCTCTGGATTGTACGTCTGTAAATACTTTTTAGACTTGGGTCAGCTTTTTGAGCTTATCCGCTCCATGGTTTTCCATTTGCAACTGTGACGACTTATGAAAATCGGTGTGACGACTTTGGAGGACCACAGCCCCATTAAATCACCACAACCAAAAAAAAAACCAAGATATTTAACTGCCCTCTTCTACCAAATTAACGTGGCTATTTTGAGGGCGAAGCCTTTTTTAATGAGGGCGAGGGCTAATCCAAAATAGGGTTACCGTGAAGTAAAAAGGTCATCCCATATGAAATATATTTTATTAAATACAAAACAACCCTTGATTAGTATAGATTAATGATATATGATAAGGTGTTAACTCCATTTGATTAGTAAAAATTAACGATATGATTAATTCATCATCATCATCTTCATCAATACTATCTCCATTATCAAAAATCATGACGATCTTCATCAATTTTCGGTCATCAATAATCAATATCATCCTTCACATTCAAAACAAACATTCATAATCCATAGTTCTTCATCCCTACTAACTATTTAATCACTACTACATATCCAATCTATCTAATATTTTTAAAAAACCAAAAAACTTCATTGAATCGATGAAACATAGACTTCAAATTAACCTAGAATCGTCAAGGTTTTGTTTTAAACATGTCAAATAATCACTATAATTGAATGATGCTCCAATGAGGAGCTTAGTTCACTAAAACACTATGATTATATGAAAATACTCAATTTTTTCAAGTTACAGAGACAAAATCGTCAAGGTTTTGTCTTAAAACCATGACGATTGTTCTTGACTGTAGAAAAATCGTCATGGTTATATCAGCGACCTTGACGATTTTTTATGTTTTTTTCCCAGAGATTTCATGATTTAGACAAAGGAAAATCAAGAAAAAAACCAAAAAAATCGTCAAGGTTTTGAAGGTTTCCTTGACGAGTTTTTTTGTCACGGTTTTCGCAACGCTTATAAACGTGCAAAAAAAAAAGACCGTGACTAACAAATTTAGCAAAATAGTTAACATCGAACAGAGAGGGGTATTTTTGCCATTTAAGTAAAAGCCTTTTTTTTTCATTTTTTTTTACTAAGATATTTCAATGATTGAAAAAAAAAAAAAATAGTTAACATGAATCATATCTCGTTCCACCCATCTCGTAAAATACAAAACCAGTTCATATCTTTTTCATTTAGATTTTACTGTAATAAAACTGTAAATCTTAGCTGTTGTATTCTCTAAGAGAAATAATCTCTGGTGTATATTATTTTTTTTGGAATATGAAAGGTAATATTAAAGGTTGGACCGAGGCCCACTACCTACGAGAGCCGTATGGTTGTCTTACGAGAGCCATATGGTTGTGGTCCTTCTGTATGGAGCTAAATTGGAGAGGCACTGATGGAAATACATGTCCTTGTGTATTGCACCAACAACTCTAAACTTAAGAACAAAGGACTGATTTAAACTTTTTTAAATCACAATAGATAACTCTTAATTTACATTCCATAATGCAAGTGGATGATGAAAAGAAAAGAAAAAATGAGCATGACGCATCTGCCTTTTCCTAGCTCCCATAATATGCACACCTGCAGTTGCTAGATAAGCTGTATGCGTCTTTACTTAAAACGGAATATGTGAATGAGTCAGATAGACTACGTTTTTCATCAAATGGAAGATACATATTCTAATTAAGATGCTAAGACATTAGGTAGTGTTTGTCTGTACCATTGCATAATCAAGGAAAGATTTCCACCATACATTACAAAAAAACTTTTACCCTTTTTTTCTTTTTTCTTCACTTCAACATTTAGTGAACCAAAACAAGTTAGAAACTTACCCACTTAAAATGAGCATGAAGCATCTGCCATTTCCTTCTAGGCGGCAGTTTGTCAGAGACCCACTACACTACTTCTGCAAAGCTTTTTATGCCGACTCAATTTCCCCTGCAACAGTTTTATTTGATCAACGCGAAATTAATCCAAACAGAACTAGCAACGGGGAATCCACAAAGTAGATGTTCAAGATTTCCAATAAAAATCACTAAAACTCGTAGAGTTAAGAGAGTATGCCAACTCCCCAAACTATGGGTCTTAAGAAATTCTTGATAGTGGCATGTAAGGCATATACAGCTATAACAAATGTTAAATTTGTACGTCACAACACTGAATGCTAACTAAAGGATAACAGGCTATCCCTACACTCATTGCTATCACTATCATTCCAGCAATCTGACTATCATAGTCTGAAGACTAATTTGAAAACACTCTTTAAATATCAGCCCAATTGAAAATCCTATTACATGTTTCTATCCAAATTGTCCAGCAATTAGTAGCTGCCCCTATAGTCCAATCACTTGCATTGTTACCGTCAGACCAAAAGATAAAATGATTAGTAATGCACAAAAGGGTAGAAATATTATCCATTATTGGATAAAGTGATGGCATCCAACCAGAGCTAGCAACAGAACATCAAAACAGAACTGGCAACAGAGCAACTGAACAGTATACCCGGTTCTGGAGGGTTGCAAGATGTGCTCCAGCACAGGGCGGCCAAAAAAAAAATCAAAAATTTGGTCTTGTGACAATCAGTTACAAGCCCTTTTTATTCTATCGACTTAGATTACGTATTTACAATCAGTTCAGTCATAATATCATCTCATCCGCGTTTGTCTTCCTTCCTCCTTTCAATTCACATTTTCCCAATCTTCATTAAATTGAACCAAAGTTGCATTCTCATTTTTAGAATTACTGAATGCATTAATCTGGGAAAAAAAAACTGCTAAGAGCAATACTTCATTCATCCGCGGAGGAACCAAATGGTAGAGTTTTTATAGTGTCGATATGCATACTAAAACGGTCATACCAGCCGAAATGGAAACTCATTATACAAAAGGAAACATATATGATATGTGTATGCTTAAGAAAAAATTGCATCAAGAGGCACTCCGAACTCTTTCTGCCCAGGGTCGTCTAAATGTCAGAGACGGCTCTCAAGAGTTTCAATAAAATCACTAAAACCCATCTTTAGAGAGTATGTGAACTCCCCAAAAATATGGGTATTAAGAAGTTATTGAGATAGTGGCAAGTAGGGGCATATACAGCTACGGTAAATGTTAAATTTGTATGTTACAACTCTGGATGTTAATTAAGGATACTAGCCTGGGAATAAGGACTCTTGTATGAGTGCAAGTGTAAACTGTAAAGAAACTCGAAGGTGCATGAGAAAAGAAAAAATGACAAGAAAGTGAGACACGCATTAAGGTGTGTTGTAGATATATAAAGTCACCACCAACCATATAACTACATGATTGAAATATAAATGTCGAAAATAGGGTACCGTTTAGTTTAATGGGGACTGCATAAGAATGATCCATTGAACCCATTAAAGGATTCATCCAGACTGGGACATCCTTTACAAGCTTATCCATGGAAACTTGCCAGTCACACATGTACAAGGCAGTGTAATGAACTGTTAGACAACATACACAGACACGTGCGGATAATTTTCTGTGGACTAAGTAAAATTCAATTTTCATAAGCATCATTCGAGAAAACTTGAAGGAGGTCAAGATGGCAATGCGTTAAAAATAAAGTAAGAACTTATGCAACATCCTATAAATAAGCAGTTACCTCAATGGCTTGCAGCTGAAGTAGGAAGGAAAAAAGGATCTTGTTTGTCCTTGTAAATACTAAATAACTGCTTCGAGAAGCTACTAGCTAGCCTGTAGCAGTCTTTTAGCGCTTTTGGGGTGCATGCCTCCAACTCCTTCACAGACTTCTTCAGACTACCTTTCCCGTCCCTTTCCATGAGAAACTGTGCCAATCTCTTAATCCTGTTGAGGTAGAATAACAATCGATAAGAAACGTAACCGAAACTGAAAAACCATGGGAAGTTGCAAATGTAATCTAGATCTAAAAATCAATCCAAGATTGTGCTAGGGAAAACCTGAAAGTTGAAATTGATACAGCAAGGGAAGTTAAAAAGATAACAATGCACTCAGTTTTTCTTCTTTTTTCTCTAACAGTAGGTAAATAAGATATTTTATTGATATGGTGGTGACACCATGTGATGTGCAGTGATCATTCCTCTTGAACAAGCTTTCACTCAAAGAATGAGGATAGCAGAGTTAAGAAGTATATGAAAACGAATTAACTTTCAACATTTTACCCCACTGAACACGTGTCAAATATATGCAACTGCAACAGGAACAATAACAACATAAAACTTCACCCAGTTTACAATAATAAAGAAATGAAGGAAAGGTATATACCTGTGCATTAAAGTTATGGAAAATCCATTTGCAGATTTTCTTCAGCAGTTTGCTGGCAATATATCGCACAAATAGCTTTCATACAGAGCTCAGGGTACTCTTCGAAAGAAGAACGCATATCAGCCTCAAATTCCCATTTCATACATTTTCCTTTGTTCCTTGGGATTCTGAATAATCAAAACTTTTCAGAGAAGCTTCACCAGCACTTTCATCATCACTATCTAAACAAACCTATTCAACCAAATTCACCGTGGCTGTGTTGCCTACCTTGTCGTGCAACTTTTTACAAATTCAGATGAAGATTCATATACACATGCTCTCTCCACCTAGCATTTTCACCTTCGCACTGCTCCTAAGAAATTTCAGAAGAAATGCTCATAGAAGGGCATGCGGCAATTTCATCTTCCACTTGATGATGTTTACTCATGTCATCTTCATCCTCATTCAGCACCTTGTGTTAATTTTGCAGCTCAAACACATGAGAGCATTGCCTCCCTCCACTGAATTCAGTATCACGTTTGCTCAACTTGTTAGTCTCCTCTTTCACCATAATAAGGAGCGTCATTCTGTAAGCCCCATGGTTCTGAAGTACGCGATTTTACATTTCCATTTTTCATCCTCGAGACTCTGGTCTCCAAATTGCAAACCTTGTTCCTCCAAAATTTAATATCCTTTCATGTTTCATATCCTTTCCCATCTTTTTCAGTTTCCACTCCAAGTAAGTGACTCTTCCACATTATCTGTCTTCCTTTTTGCCGTAAACCATTTGTTCTATGTTTCTCTTTCTTTCTTGTCTCCTCTTGAACTCCTTCAACTCCTCTTTAGTGGCAATCTCTATAAATTCCAATTCAGTTCACTTTTCCTGGAACCCAATACATTCAGTTAACACAAACCCCCAGAATTTCCTCCAATTTAATTTCACATTTCTGAGTTTCTTTTCCGAATGATCAGTCTTCTACAGGACAGCATTTCATCAACTGATTATCAGTCTTCTCTGTAGTTCCAACTCTCTGTCTCTTCAACTGAATTTCATCAGCTGGAAAACAAACCCCACAAGAGCAATTTAAGTAAGAAACAACAGAATGTATGGACCCAATTTGGAACCAATTGATAATTTATGCATATACAATTAAAGAAAATCAAAAATAGAAACAGAGAATAATGGTAGTAAGAGTTACTTACAGGAATCAAGAGTAGCTCCAAGTTTCCTCCTTTTTGTTTCTAGTTGTAATATCTTGCGCCATATCCTAGCAGTACCACCCTCAGAACCGGCAATTGGAAGTTCATGATAGAAACAAACAGCAAAAACATTGTTGTGTGTGCCCTTCAAGTGTCTGAATGCAACTTTTTGTTTGGTAACACCTGCTATTTCAACAACAAATTTGCCAGAAGGATTATTGACAATACGACATAAGAATTAAGTTTTAAGTTATCAGCATAGATAACAATTAGATGGTAAACCTTTATGATCATCAGAATCAGTGATACGGCTCATCACCCCCAGTGTAGTATCAACGGAATTTACTCCTTTCAAATGGGAATCCAAGCTAACGATTCTGCAGGTTTCTGATTAACCTGTGAATAGCCATAGCACGCACAGAGTCCAGTCCTTAAAAAGTTGTCCGGGAAAAAAATAGAATGGAAAACAAACGCTAATTATATAGCAGATAACAAAAGCAAGGTTTTTTGTTCATAAAGTTTATCAGATGGTAAGACGCTACTTAAGAATGTATACCTTCAATCTACTAATTCCAAGAGAGAAATAAAAAATTGAGCAGCGATTTTGGGATTTATATTTCATCTTATTCACATGATAATATATCTTACCTTTTGCAACCTCTAATCTTCCAAGCTGTACAGCTACATCAAATCAATAGTTCTCCAAATTGCTTCCATTTGGATTGCGGCTAGTGCCTACATGGAAATGAAATGCCATCATTATATGATTTTTGATACTGTTGTCGTAAACAACACCGAAGAGAAAAAAGAAAACCAAATGAAGCAAGGGTACAATTGTACCAAGAGAGAAATAAGATATTGAGCAGCGAATTTGGAGGTTTATATTTCATCTAATTCACATGATAATGTATCTTACCTTTGCAATCTCGAATCTTCCAAGCTGTACAGTTAAATCAAATATCTGTAGCCACTTCCAATGTATCTTCCAACATTTCTGGAGATTCCAAGAAACGACCCACACTGAATATATAATCAAACATAAGAACAAAAATTCGTAGCCAAGGAATTTGCAGAAGCAACGCTGAAAATTTGGAATAGTGGTTCTATAAAGTGCAATACATTCTCTACAACAAAATCAGTATCAAGTTTTCCACGCAAAAGTAACTTGGTCATTGAGATAAGAAAATTTCCAGGGTTGTGGTAATTCGCAAAAATTCTACTCCACACTTCCTATTTGAGCTATTATTTATATGGTAGATTTGACCTGTACGTACTTCAACAAATTATTCTGACAAACAAAAACTAATGCAATGAATCGACTGAATGACATTTCGGACTGTTGTATTAACAGCTGTTCAAATATCAATCTTGGTCAGGGTTTAAAACTCTCTGAATACTCTATCTGAGACCAACAGAAAATACCAAGAGAACACTTAACACTACTTAAGAATGTAAACCTTCAATCTACTAATTCCACCAAAACAGATATAAAGGGTAAAATTGTACCAAGAGAGATAAAAAATTGAGCAGCGATTTTGGAGGTTTATATTTCATCTTATTCACATGATAATGTATCTTACCTTTGCAACCTCTAATCTTCCAAGCCGTACAGCTACACTGAATCTATAATTCTCCCAAATGCTTCCATTTGGATTGCGGCTATTGCCTGCATGGAAAGAATACCATCATTATATGATATTTCAAAAACAACACCGAAGAGAAAAAAGCAAACCAAATGATGCAAGGATTTGGAGGTTTATATTTCATCTTATTCACATGATAATGTATCGTACCTTTGCAATCGCTAATCTTCCAAGCTGTATAGTTAAATCAAATATCTGTAGCCACTTCCAATGGTATCTTCCAACATTTCCCAAGATTCCAAGGAACGAGCCAAACTGGATATATAATCAAACATAAGAACAAAAATTCGTAGCCAAGGAATTTGCAGAAGCAAAGCTGAAAATCCTGAATAGTGGTTCTATAAAGTGCACAATGTGCAATTACATTCTCTACATCAATATCAATTTTCAACTAACGCTAATGTTGCAGGCATCGGTCTAATTTTACAAATTTGTGCAGGAGAATGCTTCTCAAATCTGAAAATCTCAACTAGGACCAGGAACCTAGAGCAAGCAAGAGCTCTAATTTTGTGTAAAGATGTAGAGTGCATCTTTTATATAACAACTAAAGAAGCTGTGACTTCTACATTTGGTTCATTTGGGAGGGTTTGGATTTTTGGAAGGAATGTAAAACTTTGTTTTCTGACGCAACAGTAACTTGGTCATTGAGATAAGAAAATTTCCAGGGTTGTGGTAATTCGCAAAAAATCTACTCCACACTTCCTATTTGAGCTATTATTCATATTGAAGTACTTCAACAAATTATTCTGACAAACAAAAACCAATGCAAAGAATCAACTGAATGAAATTTCGGACTATTGTATTAATAGCTGTTCAAATATCAATTCTGGTCAGGGTTTAAAACTCTGAATACTCTAT
>JAJJMA010252235.1:29513-59828 GCA_023529015.1 Papaver nudicaule
TTTTTTTTTCTCTCTCTTACACTACTACCACTAATCTAGTCTGCGAATGCAACTATATATATGCGGCATTTGTGTAGTTAGACATAGACGTATAGGGTACCCAAAACCCTAAAAGACCAAGTGTTGTCTCAATCGACGCATGATTGTCCCCACTTTTAATTTATTATTATTATTATTTTTATAAAAGAACTTGTTTTTATTTTTTACCGTGCAATGTTTTGTTGATTGATCTTTTACCTATTTTTTCTTTTTTATTTTTCTTTCTAGAATTTGGTTACTTTATAGTAGCTCATGTCCTATTTCTATATCTCTTTTCAACACGATTTCCGTTGATTTTGATCACCAAGATTAATATAAGCTTATTTTCAATATTTGTTTTCTTGTATCCGGCAAAAAAGAAAAAATAAAATAATATAAAGCCATTCACAAGAAAACTATAAATTTGAGTATCAATTCGACACTAATATGATACAGATTATGCACTTACCATTAAGCTTCAGTCAAAACAATTCAATTTACCGATTATTATCTAAAACATACACAAGTTTCTAGACCTCAAATTGTGATTAAACGTCGACTTTATGTGTTTACCTTACCAATTAAACCACTTCAATATTTAGTTGTTTTTAAAATATAAAAAAAATTAGGACTAACTATAGTCGGAAGCTTAATTAGATGGATACACAACCACTACATCCAGAATGTAAACATGACATTTAAGCAAAACTAAGTTAAAAACTAGTAGTACTTTTTATTGAAGACATTACAACATTGTAAACATTTGTTAAGCACGTTTGTATACTTTCCACACTCCGTATTCATAGTCGTAGAGAAATGTGCGGTTGTTGAACAAGTGGTAAGCGTGCCTCGCAAAATCCATCCACAAACCATGTAAACAAAAGAACCATTAAGTTAGTAGAGAGTTATATAAACCAAAATTAAGTTAGATGTAATTAACAAATTGTACACTACTTACCACATTAGTATCATCATAATTCATATGCTCTTCCTTGACATGACAAACATATGTATTAAATGTTCTCACGTGTCTCTTGATCTTGAGAACCTATTTGTTAACATTGGAATGTTCGGCGATTTGGATTTCCACCATTCAATTTCTCAAACTTTAGTAAAACTGCAGCCCACTTCTTTATATTGTTGAGATTAATTCCTTCTTTCTAACTTGATCGTATAATAAGCAATGGTAAGAAGCCTGTCTTCACTGGAACTGAAATTCCTGGTTTTTTTTTCTCATAGTGTTAGGAGGATAGAGCTACAAAAGAAACAATGAATTAGAATAAATGATTTGGTGTGATTTAGAAAGTATGGGGCGGGATGAAATTATATAGAGAATTTAAAAAATAGTGACCATGGAAAAACTAGTCGTTAGATTATTTGGATTTTTGAATTTCTGACCCTGGAAAATATATACGCTGGACGTTTTGAATTTTGAATTTGTGACCATAGAATAAATATATTTGTTGTGTATGTAGATGATTTCACTTTGGATGATGACCTAATGGTTGTGCAAGCGTTCATTCCGATTTACCGGGAACGACCCAAAGAACGTCATTCCATGTTGTGGAAGAGAGTCGAAGAATTCTTAGAGGAATTAGATGAGAATCCTAAACATCATAATTGAGAGAAAATGGCTTTTAGATTCGACCAAATTCATGGAAGAATACTTGAAATCGGTTAGTCGACACCATCGTGGAGCTACAAATGAAGTAATATTATTATACACAAATTTGGTAAATGTAAAATTTGAATATTTCGACAAACTAACTATTTCATTTTATTTTGCAAAATGCCAGAGTTGAGACCCTTTGGGCAGCACGAAATCGAAATCCACTTGTGCACTTGGCATGTTATATGTACTTAGTAGACATGGTCGCAGAAACCTTAGGCACATAACTAAAGAAGCAGAGAGATACATTAGAACAATGCCTCCTGAATACTGAGAAGAGTCTTTTTATTTATATGTTTTTGTTTTGTATAGAGTATTTTTTTTTATTAAAGTTGACTGGTCTCAGTTGGTGTAATCACTTCAATGTCCTCATCTACTGTACCAAAAGGTGTATTGTCATTTCTTGTTATCGCTTCAGTCAGACGTATTTATGCAGTTGTATTCAATCCCTTCACTTCACAGCGTTTCGCATGTGTCAATCCATGCAACAGCAGGTTTCAATTTCGGATATAAATATTTGGTATGTTATCGAAACAAAACCACATCTAATCTTCTTAATTCTTCTCAATTCTACTCACTTTTCCTGGTTTGTAGTTTAAATCTTCTAAAATCTTCTGAATCATGGTTAAATATATATTGATATTGAGAATGAATCTATAATTAGAAGTTGGGCATTGGTCTATGTGCAAAGTCAACCAAGTGGGCAAAATGTGAAGACAAAGGCTCCAAAATTTCTTTCGCAAGGGACTAAATCTAGCACAAGAAAAAGACTCAAGCAACAAGCAAGGCAAAATGGTCCCATGAGTCAAGAAAGGGAAGCTTGTGATATTGTTACTCTAAGATCCGCAATTGGTGATCGAAAGATTCCTAGGGATGCACTTGGTAGACCTCATAGAACTTTTTACAATATTCGCGGAGTATTTTAGAAAACTCTCTCCAACCATCCGTCCTTACGTATTATCCACCGACGACGTCGAAGCGGATGGAGATTGTGGTTTCCACGTTGCTGGAAGGTCCATTGAACCTTCCATTGAGATTGGCGGTCCATTGAACCTAACTCAATGTGAATATTTAAGGATGAAGATGGCCATCAAACTAGTGGAACACAAGGAGTTCTATATTTCAATGATGATGGAAGGAAACAATGAAGACAAAGAAGTTGCTTTCAGAAAATTGGTTGCACTCATATAAGGCCCGGAGAGAGGAGCACCAACTACTCATATGCATTTGATGGTAATGCCTCAATGTGGGCATCTCTTGGCGGATACCCTTACTTGCGTTGTTCATTACTTAGTGAGGGAAAAAATATTACTTTCATACCGAAAAAGTTCAGAATGAAGTGGAAAGCTCAAGGATAGAAGAACTGTTATAGTCAACATCAATAAGGTCAATTTTAACGGTCTTAGGATAAAAAGGAGAATGCCCATTACCTCCGCTTTGAAATTTCTTATCGGTCAGGGTTCCCCAAGAATGAATATGCAAAATGGTTGAAAAAATACGAACCTAACATGAAACATTAGAATGAATTGGTCGGGACGGACAAAAACAAGGTGCAGTAGTATACTTGGATTCATATGATGATGTAATTGACTTGGCATAGTATTATGTTTAATTTTCTAAAGGGATCTTCTTATTTTGTCGCTTTTATATGTTATATTTCGCATTTTGAACAATGTATGAAAGTGTTTCGGTTTTAATATACGTAAGTTTGAAAAAAAAATGGTTTCTTTGCACATTAATCGACCGATTTTCTGGGGAAAAAAATGAATCGACATGTGCACTTATATATATGCCGATTAAGTTATTTGAGAATTTTTCAATCAATTTAATCGTCGTGTGCTGACAAATGCATAGGCCGATGTTACATGAAAATTTTGACACGAATAATCCAATTTTAACTAAAAACAATCGACATACAAAATGATATATTAAGGTCGTTTTCCCTGGATAATCAACTGATAATTAGGATATAATAAACCGATTTTCACAATCAACAGTTATAAAACATGTCTTTCATCAAACTTAAGTTAAACATAACAAGTCTTAAACTTTAAACCAAAGTACTAACAAGTACCTTATACTTCAAGCCAAATTACTAACATGTCTAAATGTTAAACCAAAGTAGTAACATAGTCTTAAACTTCAAATTAAACAGGTCTTAAACCATAAAGATCTAGACATGTGCAGGGAAAGCAGGAGGAGGAGCATCATCATAAAAATCAGTAGCAGCAGCAGCTACATCATCAACTTCCTGGACTTTTTTTGTCTTCTTCAAAGAAGCCTCCATCTCATCCCACAACTCTTGTTCTTTCCGGTTTCGCTCAATTACACCAAGCCGGGCAAAACCTTACTCTACCAGATATTCTATCTCCTCAATAGCTAAATTCTTTTCCAAATCCATACATTCTTCAAGGTAAGACATGGATGCAGGTGTACGCTTGACCTCTCTTTCTCTTACGAGATTTTCTCTTTTGATTTCATTTCTGCAGAACATAATCGCGTATGAGTAACACATACAAAAACTGATTATCAGTGGCATAAAACACAATCGGTTTATAGTACCACATGCATCAACCGATTAAAATATCTCAACAATTACAGATAATAATCGGTAGACAATAAACCTTATATAAAACGATTAAATCCCATTAAAATCAAATTATGAAATAATCGGTTTATTATGTCATTCAGATCAAATTAAACCACCCATATACCAAAGAATAAAATCAAAGAAGAAATGGTTGAAATCAACCCAAATATCCAACGATTGACATAATTAACATATAGGAAAAAAATCGTCTTTTATTGTTGTATGACTCAAATGATTAATTTATGGCGGAAACACAGGTATGAGTTCAACAAATTAATCAGTTGACATATGATACAACATAAACTTATTAAAATCTACGTAACTAAGCTAAACTGATCACATGCATAATCGGATCATAGATCTTAATAGTTCTAACTGTTGTTCTTCGTAAGGTTTCTAATCGTTGGATTTTTAGTTTAATATCCACAAATTTTGGGTATTTCAGACGATTTTTTTTTTAATAATCAAGCTTTTATGCATGTTTAAATCGGTGATTGTTAAAGAAAGAAGAAAACAAAGGAGAGATTAGTGTAATACCCATTGGATACACGGCTTGAGTTGGTCTGATCGACCGGATTAGGGAAAAAAAATTAGAAATTTTAAGTTTTTGAGAAAGATAAATTTAGGTTTTTTATTTATTTTATTTTTTAAAGTTTTTGTTTTTTGAAAAGCATTTAGATTTAAGTATAAAGAGAAATTAGGGAGGTGTGGGTTAATTACTGTTTTGGGTAGTGATTAGGATTAAATTGTAATTAAAGGAAAACTTAGTATTTTCATCCATCTTTGGACATCCCATATCCCTTTCTCTTGGATAGAACCAAAATCCATCTCTCCAAATCTTTCAAGACCTCCCCACATGGAACAAAATAGCATGAAAAGTCTAAGGTACTACACCAAATTTGGCGAATAGCAACACATTGTAGCAACGGTAATGCTGCCGTTGCGGAATAGCAACTCTTTTGGGTCGTTGCGGAATTTTTGGGCCGTTGCGGAATTCAGCAACGGCCCAAATCACGTTGCTAATAGCAACTCTTTTTTTATTACGCGTGCGAAGTAAGTGTGCGGGTGTAAACACCTCCCCACACTTTTGAGTTTGTTTTTTACCCAAACCAGCTATGCCTAGAGTATTTTCCACCCCTAGATGTAAAGTGTGCAAAAAACGTGTGTGCCTATCCCTTAACCCTAGTTTTGATTTTTCCTTTGCCATTTCATTTCCATTTCACTTCATCTCTCAGAGAAGCTGCAGGAGAGAAAACTTAGGGTTCTTCATCCGAGAATCGATTCTTTTCTTTTTCATTTCGTTTCATTCACTCTTTTTTTTTTTTGCAGAAGCTCTACGCCTTTACCTTATCTTCCCCCTTTCTACCATCATCAGATCTAATAACTTTCTATTATCAAACCCTTTCAACGGTTTATTACAAAGGTTCTTATGGATCTCGAGCCTGATACTATGGATTCACTTAGATCTTGTGCTTTTGATCATATTTTCAGACATAATAACTTTGTATTATCAACTCATCTTCAGTCAAATTGCCGATCGAGTGAAGAACACTTTTCTAGATCTACAAAGGTTTATTTCTTAACTCGATCTGGTTGAACAATGGATTTTTTTTTCTGTACTGAACCTAAAATTGCATGTTCAAAGTTCCTTTTGCTTAATCTCAAATAAGGGTTTATTGTGTTCTAGATGTTTAGGTATTTTGGTTGTGGTCTTAATCTCAAATAAGGGTTTATTGTGTTCTAGATGTTTAGGTATTTTGGTTGTGGTATAAGAGGTGGTTGAGTTCTTGGTGTAGATGCTGCTAATTGAATGAAGGTGATACAGTATTCAAACAATGAAGGAGAAATTGTTAGTTTTGCATTAGTGATTTTGTGTAATTTTTTTTAATTTTAGCACCAATGAAGGAGAAAGCTCCACCACCATCTTCATAGGCAGGTAGATCCGCGGGTAAGCTCTTTTCATGTAGTTGGTTTTTCTGTTCCTTGAGGATTTAACTTTAGTTAATCTTGTCTCAAAATTCTCTCTAACAGGTTGAATTTTTGACTGATGGTCATTGGTCAGTATCTTGATGAGTTCTTTTAATTGCTTAAGTTCCTACGGTATGTAGACTAAAAGCATAGCATTCTTGTTTGTGTTGTTGATGTTGTTGGTTGGGTGCAGGATTAAGTGTTTCAACGGTTGTTTATTTCATACTATACAAAAGGATTTCACTGCTCAGACTGGGGATACTATGGGAAAGGGCAGTAGCTGAGGTTGGACTTATCCATTGTGATTTTAATGAATTCAACATAATGGTAAGTTTCTATAAACAAACTCATAAAGGAAGCTGTCACTTCTCAGTTATGTGTTTTGAGAGTTCTATAATACCATCAGTTTCTTTGGTTGAAGCATAATACTGACCTTGGTTTCTTCATGGTTTTTTATGTTCTCTAGGTGAAGTATCTGAAGCACAGTGAGTTGCTTTACCAGTTTACATAATTTTGTTAACTTTAGTGAATGGAGGCAGTTGAAATCTCCACTTCAGCTTAGAAGGGCACTACATTTAAAGCGCATACAGGCAGGAAAAGGTTCATATGGAGCTGTGTATAAAGCTAGAGATTTGAAGACTTCGGAAATGGTTGCGATCAAAGTTATATCTTTGTCTGAAGGGGTAAGTCATTGCATTCTCTCTTCTTTTTTTTTCCCTTTCTTTACCATTCTATTGTAATGTGGGGGTTTAGTTGGTTGCACTTAAACTGCTGAATCACAATTCATTTAATTGCAGGAGTAGGGGTATGAAGAAATTCGAGGAAAAATTGAAATGCTGCAGCAATGTAGTCATTCTAATGTGGTTAGGTACCTTGGAAGTTACCAAGGCGAAGAATATCTTTGGGTAAGTTGAGCTTGTACTTCTATCGAGAACAAGTTTCAGTTTGATGAACTCACGGGTTAGGAAACTTTTTGTATTTACTTTGGAGTATCCAAATGTTGGAAGAGTTTGTGGTTAACCTTTGTATATTTACTGTTTGCGGGAAATATTTGTTGGCAGATAGTAATGGAGTACTGTGGGGGTGGTAGTGTTGCTGACCTAATGAATGTTACCGACGAGGCGTTAGAGGAGCATCAGATTGCCTTTGTTTGTAGGGAAGCTTTAAAGGTAGTCGAAATTCATTTATAAGTTAAAATTTGAAGTTTGACATCGTCTGTTTGCTAGCTTGAATATTCGTTTTATGGTTGTTGCAGGGTTTATCATATCTACATTCAATTTTCAAGGTCCATAGAGACATTAAAAGGAGGCAATATTCTGCTCACTGAACAAGGAGAAGTCAAGTTGGGTGAGTGCACTCAAAATCTGCTGTTATAAATGTGATATAATATTATAACTCCATTGACCACTCTCAAGTATGATTTTCTTATTCATCATTTTCATTAGCTAATGGTGTTTCCTACTGATGGTCCATACAGGTTTCATCATTGTTGTTGGAGTGCCTCGCAAACTATGTTGCTGAGCTATCACTATTGGAGTATGGAATGCTATGTTACTCACCATCCTTAATAGCTGCATCAGCTGTTTTCTTGGCCAGATTTATACTGGCACCTGCAAAAAGACCTTGGGTACGTTTTCTTGCAATTTCTCGAAAATTTGATACTTTCGTTACCGACTCTTTACTTACGGTATTTTTTTCTCTTGGTCTCTGATGCTATATTATGTTGTATATTGTGTGGCCACAGAATGCTACTTTAGGTCATTATACACATTATCAGCCTTCAGACTTGTGCGAGTGCGTCAAGACACTACATGGTCTTCTATGCAACCGCAATAGCAGCGGTTTGCCTTCTATTCGCGAGAAGTACAGTCAGCACAAGGTATGAGTATTACAGAACTAGGTTATACAAGTATTGATGTTGAAACTAGCTAGGTTTTATGAATTAGAGAACAAGAACACTGTTTTCAGTTATCTGGATGTATGCATTTTTTTAGTTTTTTTGGCTAAGTGTAAGAACAGAGTATGAAATTTTTACAAGTGTATGAAATATTGATTTTTGGCTAAGTGTCCTAAAAGACTTTCTATTGACCATGACCAAAGAGACTGGCCTGTTGACCAGGTCAAAGATTGGCCGAGCTGACCAGATCTGACCAGGTCAAAGTCAAGCTTGGTCTTCTTTGACCTGGTCATTTTTTTTTTACTGGTAAAAATTTAGAAACGGCAATGGGCCGTTGCTGGTCAAAATATTCGAAACGGACGGTCGGCCGTTGCTGATGAAAATAAGAAACGGAAAGCAGGCCGTTGCGGGAAAAATTAAGCAACGGAAGAAAAGCCGTTGCGGGAAAAATCTAGCAACGGCTGAACTCGGCCGTTGCTAGATCCGTTGCTAACCGAGAGACGCAACGGCAACATTACCGTTGCTAAAATTCGTCACACCATGAATAGCAACGGCCGGCCCCCGTTTCTAACACTTTTAGCAACATATGAGCACCGTTTCTACCCCCAAAATTGGTGTAGTGAGGTACTGATAGGTGTGCAAAACACCTATTCAAGAGTACCTAATTGATACACTTTAGTCGACTTAAGCCTCGTACATTGTTTATTTTAACCATTTTCTATTTTTCAGGTATTTTGAAATTATATTTAATAAAATGAAGCAAAAACGACTCGATTCACAACTTGGAGTCATATGGAGTTGGTGGTCTTGAACACGAGAAGGATACAAGCTCAAAAGTGTCGCAAACATGAGTTATCGGAGGCCTCAGCAGAATTGATTTTAGGGCATACAGTATGAGAGGGGGCAGCTTGGTTATTTCCAACCCCTGCCACACGTTAAGGGGTACCCTTACAGTCTGCCCACATTTACAGAGTGGCCCAAATTATACCGTCGATGGACAGGAAGCCGGAATTGGGAATTCAGAATTTGCAGCAGGACGATGGTTTTTACAGGAGGAGAAAGTCTGCAACTAAGGGGAGAAGGTTTCTGTGTTCGAAGGAGGAGCTGCTGTAGCCAGTGTTGCTGCTGCTGTCGCCATTAATGGAGGGGGTCGCCGGTGAGGTGAAGATGACTCCATTAGTTGTTGCCGTCTGTTGCTGCTGCTGCTTTCCGCTACCATTGAGGGTTTTCTACTGCTGCTGCTGCTGGTGTTTATCTAGAAAAAGGTGGAGAAGCTTCTGCCATTGTTGTTGCTGCTGAAGAATACGTCGTCTGCTGCTGCTGCTTCCGCCATTGTTGCCGGGGCTGGAGATGATTGAGGAAGACGGCGAGTGTGAGTTGCACGTGTGCGAAACGAAGGCTCTGTCGGCTCCACGGAACTGACGGGTTGACGTGATAATGGGCTTGGTGTTAGCGTATTTGTTTAGCCCAGTAAGGTGTTGGGTCAGAAATCAATGGTTGGGCTTCGGAGTTGGACTGGGTTTAGGAAACTGACTGATTTTGGAAAGGGTTTTGTTTTCATTTGTGTATAAAAGAAAGGAGATATGACTGTTCACGGGGGTTACTGTTCACGGACGAGTTTTGGGAGGAAAACTCCTGCACGCTTCCCGAGGCAGGGAGAAAGCTAGGGTTTTGGGCGCGATTCTCGAGGCGCCGAACAACGGGTTTTTATGCTTTTATTTTCTTTATTATTATCTTTTAATGGATTTCAATAAAGCTATGAGTAGCTAAATTACTTTTATATTGGTTAGGGATGTAGTCGGATATCAAAAACATGCTACTTGATTGATTTTGGAGTTAAAATTATTCTTTTTATCATCGTTCTTATTTTACTGCGCGTATGAATGCATGATTGATGTATTGCATTAAGATTGAATATTAATTGATTTAAATTGCAAATTAAATTAGTTTATGTTCATATCTATAACTAGAATTAGGTTTTGAGATACGGAATCGTCGATGAACCTTTTCACAAGTAGTACAATATAATTTCGATTGCGGTGATAGCTTTTAGGAATTGTATGTAAAATATGACCTTTGTTGAATGAACTGCTCCCGGTAGTTCATTGCATTGATTAGCCTATTTCACAGATATTAATGCTCTTAGAGAGTTGAACTCAATTACTCATGGTGTTGAGTTATTCTCTACGTAGTATTCACACATTCATCGTTATGGTGTGTGATGACATTAGGAAATTCCGGAATATTTTCGCGATGATGTATTCTAGGGCTTTTGATGATGAGAGATTAAATAGAAACTCCAAATATTATTCATAGTGCATGTCATGTGATTGAAGATGAACCCTTAACCAATATTCTCGTCTCCTGATTATTTTCTACATTTACTTGCTTTTATTTTATTTTGCTTTTTAGTTTAAAACAACAAACATCCCCCCCATTTGGTTACTTTTAAGTTTTCAAATACAACTGATAAACCATATCTCTCTTTGTGGAACGAATCTGTTCTTGCCACTATATTATTTTATTTATTGTGAAGGTTAAGAACTGAATTATATTTGTGCGAATTCGACACGCATCAGGTACCCTCAAAAAATCGCGAGATTACTAAATTTCCCTCCACTAATCTAATTTTGATCCAAAATATAAACCCTTAATCACTTTCAATTTCACCTCTTCTCCTTCATCTTCTCAAACCGCCGAAACCACTCCTCGTTTTTTTTTTCAATTCATCGATGATTATCAAAAATTTATTCGATAAAATAAAGAATGTTAAGAAGAAACCCGCTAGTAAAATAAGTACATCATTAAAGGAGGCTAAAAACAATGTGACTGCAGCTGGATCCTCAAGAGAAAACGAAGAACGAGGAGAAGGAGGTGCCGAAATCGACGCAACCGGAGAGGAAACCCCATAAATAGACCTTGATATGCATATGATAAGGTATTTTACACAAACCCCTAATGATTTTTGTGAGTTTACATGATAGAAATGCTTAGAATCGATGAATTTGTAGTGTTTATTTCGAACACATAAAAGGGTTTCGGCCCAAAATATTTTTCCAGATCTTAAGCCGAAACCGTTTCGGCTCAGAAAATATTCAAAATCACTGAGCCGAACCTGTTGTTCTTCTCTTCCCTTGAAGAACAACTCAGCTCAGAAAAATTGAAAATTTCCTGGGTCGAAACCAATAGTTTAGCTGCCATTTGGGTGTGGTGGTTTCGGCTCATAAAAAATTTCATTTACTTGGGCCGAAACCAAAAGTTTAGCTGCCATTTAGTGTGGGGTTGTTTCGGCCCGTAATTTTTTTTATCGAGTGGGTCGACACTCTCTCTGGGCAACTTGCTAAATACTTATTTTGTTTCCCAATTTGATAGTTTTGTCTCACTTATTGATTTTACCATCTAAGGAGAACAACGAAAGTAAATCCAAATCCTGATACCCCATCACTAGGTCCTCGAGTAGGCGACACCAAAATTTTGGGGGCTAATGCTGCCAAAACCGGTTGGGGGACCCCTCATCCGTGAAGCGCCAAAAGACGAATATTTACTGCGGGACATGACAAGAAGAGGTGCTTCTAATGGGAGTGATGATGAACAAGAACAAGTTTACCAAACTGAACTAGATAGGAGGAAAATGAAGAAGCCGGCTGTCGAAGAATAGAAGAAGAAGAAAGTTCTTGCACTTGTAGAAGAACGTGAAGATGAACAAGAAGGCAAGGAAGAACACGAGGTATACATGTTCCTTCGGAAGATAAGTTCCTTGTTCATGATGGTGAATCCGATCCCGGTCTTCCGCAAGATGGTGGACGAGTGCTAATTGGCTACAAGGACTCATGGGCGTCTGTGATATATCGCATGAAGGTATTTGTCTAAACCTTGTATGTTTTTTTTTTTTTTTTTGTCTTCTCGATAATTACTTCATTTTGGATTACTTAAACCGATGACGTTTGTAGGATAACAAAGATGCGGTTCGACTTATGAGACAATATGCTTTATATGAAGCGGTCATTAATAAACAAGAAGAGTATGATATGGTGACATGCTCTACTGTTGTTGAGAGGTTCCATCCAGAGACTTTGACCTTTCACTTTGCTAAATTTGAGTTGGGTTTTACTGCAGATGATCCAAAGAAGGTAATTGGTCTTCAGGTTACTAGGTTGAACCTATGTGCTGAGTATTGTGACAAGGATTGGGCACAACTACATAAGTTGGCCGAGATGGTTCTTGGTTGGAGTGATACGAAGACCGAGTTAGAGTTCCGTGAAGCCGTTAAAGCAAACCAACCAAAGATGGGAGTGAAGAAGATGGCCAAGTTCAAGTTGACTCGTCTGAAGGCCGAGTTTGCGGGAACCAATAATAGACAAGCAGAGTTGCCTCCCTTCACCCTTGATGAAATCAGGCACCATGCAGGTGCGTACTTCTTGTACGTACTTGGCGCCGTTCTATTTCCTAACAACACGGGAAATAAGGTGATTGCAAATTTTTTCCAATGTTTGGATCCATTGGAAAGTACAAGCAAGTACCTTGGGGTACGACTACCCTAGCATATCTTCTTGGTGGAATTTCAATTGCCTCTAGACGCGAACCGGTTAATCTCAGGGGGATTCAACTTATTACAGGTAATTGTCGAAAAAAACATTAGAATTTTAACATTTACAAGAGCAATTTCGGCTCAAATTGTCTCTTACACGACTGGGCCGAAACAGTTTCGGCTCAAATGATATGTTATTTGACTGAGCCGAAACTGTTTCGGCTCAAACTATATATTATTTTCATGGGCCGAAACTCTCTCTGTTTCTGGTTTTGTGCCAAAACTCTTACTTTTTTGAATCTTCGAACTTTATATAGAGTTTTTTTGTTAATTATTTTGTGTGTGTAGGCTTTTATTTATGATCATTTTCCAAGCTTGATTCCAAAGACGAAGGATAAGAACAAGGATAAAGAACCTTCTTTTCGGGCAGAAGATATGCCTACTGCGAGACGATGGGTTTTCGACGACCCTAGGGCAACACTACACCAAATTACCCGTATTGCAACAGGATTTTGCAACTGGCGACCCGATGTTGCAAAATTGCAACAGGGAAAAAAATTTGCAACAGGGTACCCTATGTTGCAAAACTGAAACTGCCGGTCCCTGTTTCGGATTTGCAACATCCACGACTTTCACATCTGTCGTTCGCGTAGGTACGTGGAGACACCCTGATATGTTTGCACCCAACAGTTTGACCTTTTTAAGAGGCATGTTTTTTTGTGTGCCCAAAATGCCTTGACCCCGACCATGACAAAACCAACCTCACCCCAATCACTTAATCATTTTCGCGATTCTTCTCCTTTTCATTTTTCTGCTGCAAAAACTAGGTTTAGGGTTCCAAATTTCTGCCTGGATTTTCCTCCATCTTCTTATTCAAAGAGCGATATGTCCGTCACCAATGAAGAAATCTAGGGTTTTGTAGTGAATCGGTGTGCAGAAATCTAGGGTTTTATTTAATTTTCTTCCTAGACCTGGGTTTTCTGATGGTGATAACGAGTTGTTGTTGTTTCAGTTTCGCTGGTGGTGAAAAGGGTTTTGGATGAACAACTTCAACTTCTTGAAAAACAACTTCTAAGGTATACCAATATTACTTCCTCTGATTTCAATTTCTCAAATTAGGGGTTCTTTAAAGTTTAATTGTTTTTTCTTATTTAGGGTTCAAATATTTCTGTAAGATTATTCAATTTTTGTTAACTGTATTTGAGAAGTTTTAAGCTTAGATGCTGTCTATTTTTTCTTTTCTTTTTTTGCTTGTCTGTGTAGCTGTAAGAGTTTGGGATTGGGGAATCTTAATGTTTTGTTTCAGTGTTAATACTTAAGCTTTTCTAGGGGAAATCTTAAGGGTTTGGAATTGGGTGTTGTTGCAATAGATTCTCTTCGATTTGGTAGTTTTTGGTTGTTTTTTTTTTCTATTTTTTTCTTCTTTTGGAAATCAGTGTTAGGGTCCTGGTAATCTGGTTTTGGGGGTAAGATTTGGTGGTTCTTTTTTGTTTCATTAAAGAAAAATTGATCCAACCCCAGGAATCAGGTGAAACTCTGGTTCTCTGATGTCAAAGTTTCAAACAATTATTTAGTTTTTTGTTTCCTAAATTCTGACAATACTTTAGTTTTTAAATGATTTCACACAAACTTAAATTGGATGTTATTAGTAGTTTAGATCGGCTGGGAATCTCATTATGCTTTTGAAGATTAATTTATTACTGATTTTATTATGTAATTTGGTAGGATGCGGAGTTGAATGATGGAAAAATTGGCAAGCTCTGTGAATATGCTATGAAGAACCTGTTGTGCATCCCTAAGGTATCGCTTACTCTCATTTTAAGTAACACATATGGCCCTACACTCTGTATATCGTTGCGATTTCACAGATTACATAGTACCTCTCAAAAATGTGTTTACAAGAAATGTGTTTACAATCTACTTAGGCAGGTAACATAACGTAAAAAATGAGATTACATAATCAACTTGTAGATGACTTCTCCATATGTATGTAAATTGATTCGGATATCTAAGTTTAGTTATGATAATACTCTTTGCAAGTATTGAGAAAGAGAAAAGAGTTGAAGGAAAATATAGCAGCTGGTCTTTTCTATGTTCTCTCTTCTCATTCTTTACTCCTCTTTTTTGTTTAACAAATGAATGCATTGAATAAAGTTCATAGAGTAGAAAAAAATAAAGTTCTGGGTTGGGGCTCTCCTAGGAACACTTACTGACTAGTTAATAGGCGACCTAGTGGCGGGAATTTGTCATCCCTACCCATTAGATACCAACACATAATAATAAGGCTGCCTCTCCCGTATAACTGTGCCTACACTGGCATTTTTCTTGATGATTTCACTTCTTGCGGTGTGGTATTTAATCTTGAATGCTGCAGGGCTGGGCGCTATGAAGTCGATGGGTATGTTTTCGATGCTGCAGAGGATCCCAAATTACCGATGACTGGAAAATGGAACAAGTCAATGAGTTATCAACCTTGTGATATAGAAGGGGAGCCACTTCCAGGAACTGAACTAAAAGAGGTTAGATCGCTCTCAAGTGTTGAAGGTACATTTATTTAACTAGATTGTTTATGTACTCAACTGGAATTGAGTAACTTGGTTATGTTCTATTTGTAGCGGAGGGGAGGAGCATTGGCACTTGTTCTAGAGCTCATGAGTCTTTTCCAGTTGGTAAGATTTATTTTACTAAATCAAGTTTGTATCATTCTTTACAATCATGGACTATAGATGTCACAAATTTGACTCTGGTTACTAGATTTTGTCTCTTGAACAATGCTGAACAACTTGCTGTTGTTTAACCCCCGTCTCCTTACCTAGTGAGAGTTATAGGGTTTAAGTGTTGAGTCTTTAAAGGCATTCCCTCTAATATGTTCATAGAGTATAGTTTCTGGATGATGTGTTGTTCAATTGTCTTGAGAGCATAAGAAATGTTGCTAATTTTAAATGTTGATTTGATGATCATTCACCATAAGAAATCATAATTTATGTAACATTAGATTATTCTTTTATGTCTTGAGTGGTTAGTGCCTTATTAATTTCAAATGCTGATTTGATGATCATTCACCATAAGAAATCATAATCTTCTGAATTCAGTTTTATTCTCTAGTCTAACTATTTGGTTAGTGCCTTATAACAATAATCTGCTGGATCTGTTCGTCAATTTTTCTGTGATGCAGTGCAACAACTGGTGCTCTTGGTTATGTATACCCACTTCTTATGGCAGCCATGTTGGGTGTTGGAGATGGAATATTCAATACACAACTGAATGCAATGCTTGGAATCCTTTTCAAAGATGACACGGTATAAGTTGGATTTCGTTAAACTTGTGAATATTACATTTGATTATTTAAACTTTGGGTTCTGTTTGTATCAGTCGGGATTACCTTCGGTTCTCTTTGTTTGTTTGATCTGAATTAAATTAGTCTAGTTTGGTCAGTCAGAAAATAACCTTCGCACTAAATAGCATTCCGGTTACACGGTGATGTGATGTAGTCTTGATTAAGATATTTATAGCAGTTCGGCTCATAGTGTCTATCCCTTTTTGTCCGTGGAGGAAAATATTTGCCTGTTTTTGTAACTGTCAGTTTGGCTGAAGCCTATGGTGATATACATTCTGAACCCAATTATTTCAGTGTAACTAGTATTATTACCAACTTTCTATTTTTCCTGCAATTTTCTGTTTTGAGATCTGTATAAGCTTATATAAGATGACATACTACTAATGGAGAATGTTGTTTTGGGGTCACTGATGGTGCAGGAGGGTGCATTTGCTCAACTCAAGGTATGGCAGAGGGCATCAATTGCAGTTGTATTCTACTTGTATCCACACATCACATTGCAGGCAATGATAATTATTATGATATTGCTCTCGTCCTCGCGGTGGTTTGTTTTCTCTTTCTCACTCTGCATTTAGAGAAAGCTTTTACATCATGTCCGTCTTCGTCTTAGTATCTTTGTAGTATAATGATTCAATGTCCAAAATGGTTATAATCATGTATGTCTTTAAGGGGAACGAATGAATATACATAACTGTAAATGAATGATTATTATGGATGAAGAATGAACAAATGTTTGTGTTGAATGAATTAATGAATGAATGAATGTGTATATTAGAATGAGAAGAATGGAATGAATGAATGAATTCAGGGGAACCGGAAATCTGGGTGAATTCCCCTGGAAAATTGGTCAGAAATGGGCCGGAATTTGGTCAGAAATGGGCCGGATTCCGACTGAAATTCTCAGGCCAGGAATAATGTTGACCAGGGCAAGACCTTTTTTGACCGGGTCAAGACCTGGAGTCAGGTCAAGGTCCAGGTCAAGTCAACCTTTTTTTTTTTGTCCTGTGACCAAGAATAGCAACACAGCCTCCCTGTTGCGGATTTTTATTTTGAAACAGCTTGACTGTGTTGCGAAACGAGTTGACCCCTGTTTCAACCCAAAATTTGCAACAGGGAGTGAGCTGTTGCAGAATTTTGCATTGCCCTTGTTTGCAACAGCGGTCGACTGTTGCAACCCCGATTTGAAACAGGTTGACTCTGTTTCTATACGCTAAATTTGGTGTAGTGCAAGGAACAAAGAAGAAAAATTGCTATAAATGAGGAATGCTATAGACAAGTTTACCCTTCAAGACGTTGTGTTTAACCCTAACAAGGAAGATACGGATCGACCATCACCATCAATTGCAACCTACTATGGACCAATTCGGTATCTAGGAGGGGTGGTTGTGTACGACCCTCGACGGATTCTACGTCAATGTGGAATGATAAAAACTATCCCGAGGGAGGAAGATGATAAGTTTAAGGTGAAGCCGATAGGTGGTGCAAATGGAACCTAAAGAAGTTTTTTCAACATAAGTCACCAAATATCTCCTGCAACCGGATTATAAATGTTGGATTAATCTTGAAGATAACAAAGTTGTGCAAAGGGACATAAGGGATCCCGCTTGGGATATGCATTCCAATGTTGTGCCATTGAATTTCAATGATCAAGAGGAGGTGGAGGGGTATGCGGAATTGTATAAGCGCAAATGTATCATCCTTTGGTCATTAACAAGGTTGCTCAAGACATTAGGGATGCACTTACTACTGAGAGGGTTGCGGAAGAAGCAGAGAGGGAAACTGAGGGGAGGAACAAGAGGGTTCCCTCGACTGCGGGAGAATGGATGAAATTGTGTGTGACAATGGTAAGTGTTTTCAATTGATTTTGTAAAGTGTTTTTTTTTTAATATCAAATTATACTAACTAATACTGTTATTTGATTTGAATGATAATAGGACAAGGCAGGAACCACTCTTTTGAAGAAAATGGGGGACAAAATCACGTGCAAGAGGGCCCAAAGAAGAATAAAAGGAGTCGCCAAGAAGGCAAAGGTACAAGTGGAGGCAATAAAGAAGGTTTTGTTGATGTACGTGAAAGCGGTCGTGGTGGTCGTCGAGTAAACAAAAGAGGTCGTTGAGTTGTCTATTAAAACAATGATGGTTTATGGTTGGGTGTTTTTAAGTACATTTGAAGGTTTATGGTTATATTTTTAAGTACATTTGAAGGTTTATGGTTATATTTTTAAGTACATTTGAAGGTTTTAAGTGGTCTTAAGTACAATAGTTAAGTACATTTGAATGTGTTAGTTCTTTTGTTAAATACGATAGTTATATTTGCGACTATGCTTGTTCTTTGGTAATGCTTTGGTATTTTAAGTAGGTACAATTAAAAGGTTTGGTGTTTTATATATATAAGAATGTTTAGTGTTTTGCATATAAACTAAAAGAGTGAAAACAGGTTCACTATCGACTTCACAGGAGCAGTTTCGGCTCTAAGTGGATGTTACAGGACAAGCCGAACTAGTTTCGGCTCATTCGATAATTTCACAATCTGAGCTGAAACTGCATGTTTGATTGACCAGTTGTTAGACTAGTTTCGGCTCATTCAATAACTTTAGACTCTGAGCTGGAACTGCATGTTTGATTGACTAATTGTTAGACTAGTTTCGGCTCATTCGATAACTTTAAACTCTGAGCCTAAACTGTATGTTGATCGAACATTTGACTCCAGGTTTTAGACTAGTTTCAGCTTGGTTAGTTTGAGGCTCGAGTGAACCGAGCTGTTCTTGGTATGAGTGGAGATTTTATGGGCCGAAACTCCTTCTGGTTTCCCAAATCAAAGGAAAAATTACAATTTTTGGTTCTTTTTGATGGATTCAACCTACAAAAACGAGATTAATCATGATGTAGAAGGTATACGAGATGAAAGAACACCCAACAACCTAAAATTTTCGATTTTGATAAAAAACCATTGTCC
The DNA here is from genome assembly GCA_023529015.1 of Papaver nudicaule. Taxonomy (NCBI): domain Eukaryota; kingdom Viridiplantae; phylum Streptophyta; class Magnoliopsida; order Ranunculales; family Papaveraceae; genus Papaver; species Papaver nudicaule. Next base: position 48,476 of record JAJJMA010252235.1, read on the forward strand.
AAAACCCTAACTTTTTATGTTCTCTTCTTCGCCACCATAACCCAAAACTTAAAACTAAAAATCTGATTTTTCAGTTAAGGTTTAAATTAACCTAATCATTTATACTAATCACTATTATTAACAGTAATCAAAAAATTAAATACTAATCTTATAAGGGTAGATTAGTATTTAAAAAATTATTTTTTTATTAGAGCACTGGGTGATCCTATTTTGGAAATGTGGGGAGGTCTTGAAAGTTTTTGGGAGTTAAAACACGGTTCAAAGGAAAAGCCTCTAGATTAGCAATGATAAAAAGAACCTTTACTATATAACCTACTTAATGTGGCACGGTATGTCCGTCAGTCTTGAAAGTTGTTGTACCACTAGTGGAAAACGTCCGTTTTAGAACAGCTAGAAACCGTTCTAATAGCAAGAAAAAGAACGGATCCTGACAGCGCTTTTAACAGTTCTATTATTGTCGTCCTTTTCAAATAGGACGGACTTTATTCGACTTTATAATAGAACTGACTTTATTCGTTCTTTATAAGAACTGTGGAAAGCAGTCCTTTAATTAGATTTTAATAATAATAAAGTAAAAAGTGAACACATTTATTCTTAATTTCAATAAATCTAATTGGGCTGAATTCCAATTATATTATTCTAACTAATCTGAATCAGAAAATGAAAATGAAAATCTGAAATGAAATCTGCTTTCATAAATCTAAACCCATCACCATATATAAATACACTTGAATTCACTGTACTTTACATATAATCAAAATTACAACAGAACAAAATTGACAGTACTCCTAAGTTCACAATTTTTTTTATTATTCAGTTCCAAGGACAGTACTCCAACACTTCTTAAAACTGGTAGGCTGCAAGTTTGCACTTTGTGTCCGAGCTCTCAACCTCAACTGTGTTGGCTTACCAGTGAGAGTTTTCACATAAATATGCATCTGTAGATCAATTATGTCAGAATAAACTCATCAGAGGCAGAATTACAGTGAAATAGTACTCGATTCTTAACAACGTGGGAAACAAACAATTAAGAGAAGAGAACTTCCAACAGAGATAAAATACATACTGCAATGCAATTAACAGTGATCGGGACACAATTATGGACAAATACAACCGCAAAATGAGGAAAATACATACTACAATGCAATTTACAGTGATCAGGACACAAATATGGGCAAATGCAACCGCAACATGAAAAAAGGAAATGAAAAGAAAAAAATAGTTGTAATCATTTGAATTTCCAATGATGGATTCCCAGGGAATGGACAACAATTGACACGAGTCAACTACATGTGCAGTACATCAACGGAGAATACTGGAAGTAAAATCCTAGGCTCTTGATTCTAGAGCAAACTAATTTTATCCTACAAACTGTCTAAGTGGGCTAATTAGCTATTAATACAAAAACTGGAAAAGTACAAGCCTAACAAAATTCGAAGTGGATGCCACAACTAATCAGCAGGAAATCCATATACCTTCTTGGCATTCAAGAACCCGAGGGGATACAGTTCTTGCTAGCGAGGTCGATCTTGTCCAGTCGAATAGAGAAGCTTGACCTCTAAGAAGTCGCCTTACGTTCTTCTGGAAGAGGGAATCACAGTCTATGAGTTATAATGTGTAAGGAGATAATAGCAAGGCAAACAGTAGGAGCATGATACCAAAGAGAACTATGCTATGGGGCACTAACCAGCAAATGAAAGAAATCTAGTTCTTTGTGTAATAGAAAAATCAATATCAATGGTGCAATGTGAAATGACAAGGAAATGGAGCAATTGGTTGTACAGTTTCCACCATAAAGGACAACCTGTAATCTACGAAGTGAACAAGCAAAAAGACGTAGGGGAGGGCAGACTAGTATTAACCTTCTCCCTTAAGATAAGCAGTCGATTCTACCTCGCAACCCTTGGCACCACTTTCCATGACGAATCTCAAAACACCGTAGCAGGCCTTAAAAGCACAAAAATCCCATTATCCTTCCTGTGTGAATCACATAGAAATCAACCCAATAATTAAAAACTAAAGAGGCCAATGATAAGTGTGGTTCAGCTGTGTGAACCATACCCACGCTACCCGAGTCTAAGTATGAAAATCCATTAAAATTACGGATACTGTAGATGATACACACTACGCCAGATCCTGCATTGTGCAACGTTTCGATTTTTTCATGTGCAACGGTTATATCCGTTGCACAACAAAATCCGTGGCACAAAATGGTATATCCGTGGCACATGTAAGTGTAAACAAGTGAAATAATAAAATGAGGACAAACACGGGGGGTTTATTTAATTGTTGAGGGCTTAAATGTAAATTCGTTATACCTTTATTTTATTAACTTACCATTTTTCTTTTTTCTTCTGATTTTTCTCCCCGTCTCTCTTCATTCTTTTCTTCTTCTTCTTCCTCCTCCTCCTTCTCCCCCGTCTCCCTTCATTCCTTTTTCTTCTTTTCTTCTTCTTCTTCTTCCTCCTCCTTCTCCTGGTTTATTACTATTGTTTCCGATACTGCAAATCCTCACTCGAAACCTCCTTCCCTCTTTCCTCTCTTGCGATAAAACCGAAGGACAAAAAAATCGAAAACCCTAAAACTAGAAATTTCGCACCAGAAAGTGATTTCATCACTTTTAATCAGTTGAATCAACCAAAAATACCCATCATATCCAAACCCATAAAATGGAAATTCAAAAACCTAACCCTAAAAAGTTGATTTGGGGTGAAATCGATAATTTTTTTTTAGGGTTTTGATTGTTCTTTGAGTTTAATTACTTATGGTGTTTGTTGTTTGCAGATTTGGAGGTCAGTAATTGAAGGTGCTGTTTACACAGGTAGAAAAACCTAATTATTTTTTATACTCAGTGATTTTTTAGGGTTTTTATTTAAAGTGATGTTTAGGTGATTTTTTGATTTGTTTTGTTTGATATTCCTAATGAATTTTTCATCTATACTACTCGTAGGTGATCTGAAGCAGTGAAAAGGGTTCTACTGGTTTCATTTAGGCTTAAGGTTGTTGTGTTGTTAATTTTAATTGATTGGTGGTGTGTTTGTTTTTGGTATCAGAATTGTGTTTTTATTTGACAGATTTTGGTGGTGTGTGAGATGGTAGAACTGTTAATACACAAGCATTTGAAAAGGCAATCTTCGAGATATCTAAGTTGAAGGTGAAGGTGGAGGGCAGTTGAATGTGCTTGATGGGTATTGGCTTCTGTTCTCGTTTATTGTTTTCGATGTAGATATGAATTAGATGAGTGTGTTTTGATTTTGAAATGTGGTAATTGGTACATGATTTAGAGTTTATTTGATATCTGCTTGCACAGTTCAAGGAAGATACCTGCTTGCAGATGATAATGTATCAATAAAAGACACCCACTAGCCATGTCTGTGATGCATTATCAGTGGATCGGTCATCTCGTTGTTGCCCTGGGTAAGAAGAGAAATACTCTTGTCAATGATTTTTTCTAATATATCCTAAGTGTATGAACTTGTAATTTGGATGGACAATGTGGAGAAAGTTTTGAGTATGTTTTGGTTTCTTTGTTTGCAGACACAACAAGAGCTGGCGATGCAAGTGAAGATAGCTAAGCCAATTTCTGCAGTTGACTGTTTTCACTTTCACTTGTGAAGCTTGAAGTGATACACTTGACATTTTGCTTAATCGTGAAGATAGCTAAGCTCGTGAACTAAAGAAGGCAAACTCTTGCTTCAACTCTGAACACGAATGTTTGCACCTCAAGTGGATAAGTTTAGAATGCAGCGAGTAGATAAATGTTTGTGGTTCTTGTAATAATGCAGGTTTCTACTGTTGGAGATGTTAAGACACCATGGACTAGTATGTGGAATAGAAGATTCAGGTGATTTAATTTGGGATTCTTCTTTTGTCATGACATAACCAAATCCTTTAGCTCAGAGATTGCTGTTTGTTTTCGCTGCAGGTCGACACCAGATCTTGGGGATTTCTTTGCCCAGTTCAAACACCTGATGAGGGGCCATTTGGTTTGTTGAATCACTTAACTTCTACATGTCGTAAGTTCTTTCCATTCGTTTGAGCATAATTTCTTACGCCTTGAGTGTGCTATGTGCTAAATCAGTTTTTCAGTAAGCATCTCTGAGGCTCGCTGCCTTGAGTGTGGTATTTGCAGGGAAACTGGAATAATATGCTTGCTTGTTTCCCACCTTTCTGGGCTGGTAAACACTTGTATCCTTCTAGGTTTCGTTTTATTTTTAAACAATCTTGAACACTTAAGGTCTGTGTCAAGTATGTGCTTGCAAATGGTTTAACCTTGGCATCAAACTTGAGCAAATTTTGATCTCAAACTCACACCAATTCACTGCTAAGCATCAAGCCGTGCTATTTTATCTCAAACTCACACCAATTTTGAACACTTAAGGTCTGTGTCAAGTATGAGAAGGTTTATGTTATTTTATTCTAACCTCTCTTTTTCTTTATTTTGACAAAAGGACAGAATTGTGTTAAGGATGAAATGAAGGAAGCTAGAGGATATACTACTGCAGCAGTTATTGGAGAATCAATCTTTGTTATTTCAGGGCTTAAAGATGGCAGAATCGTGACATAAACGGTATTGATTCTTTTCCTTGTACGGTCCTCGTTTGTCTGTTTATCTTCCTCAGCTGCCTGGGTATGTTTGCCAACTGAAATCTTGTATCAATTCCAGGTAGAGTGTTACAGAGAAGGTCAGGGTTGGCCCATGTCTAACCTTAAGGGTGCAGGGAAGAGATGCTTCTTCAGCGCAGTTGTCATGTAAAATGGCGTCGCATGAGGTTAGGAGGAGTCAGAAATCAGAAGTTTATGTTGGTGAGTCAAGAAGCTTTTAACTTGTAGTACTTCTGTAAATTTTGTCTTGCTTTGTCTTGCTCATCATCGCAGTAAGTATTGTTGCTGGTCTTACATCATAGTCTTGCTTTGTCTTGCTCATCATCGCAGTAAGTATGAGTAGCTAAGTATTGCTTTGTCTTGCTCATCTCTAGTCAGGTGAGCTACGTAGCTAATACCTGTTCCTTGCAGGTCCTAGAGGAAAGCATAGCAACTGCACCTAACCATTCATTAGAGGCTCAAGAGCTGACTGCACAACAACTTTCTGCTGCCGATATGTCGTCTGGTAGTTCAACACTATTGAAGCAGGGAGAGTTGGCCATCAGATTCAAGAGAAGGAAGACTACTTGAAGTGGAAGGATGCAGTACTTGTCAAGAGTGGTTTCAGAGAAGGTAAAGATGGATTATGGTGATTTTGGTTTTTTATTTTGTTAAGTGTTGTGTGTTTGCTGATATAGGGTTTAATGAATTCATAGTTCTATGTAATGTGTTCAATGAATTCACAATTTGGATAAATAAATCAATAGAAAGTTCTGCTCCAGATTTGTAACTAATTAATTTGGTAATTTTTTTTAATTCCTATTAAAAAATTTGCAACGGATATATTCGTTGCTCAAAATAACCGTGGCACAAATTGGCTCTGTGCAACGGATGAAAATAATTTGTGCAACGGATATATCCGTGGCACAAATTAATTGTGCAACGGATATATCCGTTGCACAATCCGTTGCGCACATGTGCAACGCCACTTTTGAAACGGAAATAAGCGTGGCACAAAATCTGTGCAACGGTTATATCCGTTGCACAAGGGGCGATTTGGCGTAGTGACACAGGAGTTAGTACCATGCAAAATGTCTTTTTAGTTTATCACTGGGATTATCTTTTTATTCCAGATGCCAATGAATTAATTATATAGTTACAAACTATCCAGATGCATAACAAGAGACTAGAGGCAACATGCTCATTGAACTATTATTCAAAAGTAGACTCTCATTTCAAATCAGTAAGGAACTCACTTGTAACTAACAAAGTATAGATTGGTGGCACCGGTCTCGCTGAAAATTAAGAAGATATGACCATAAGAATTTAAAACAACTAAGTATAAGACTTAAGGAGTTGTTGACCTTAAGTAATACAAAATATATACATATCGATGAACATAAGAAAACTGAATGTAGAGATTCTCAAATGCCTAGATAGAGAATTTTAAAAACAGCTGCATGTCCAACATACATGTCACCTATTCCCACTAAACATTTGTAATATCCACGAACATGATGAGACTGCAACTGCATATACACAATTACAAGGATCCCATCAAGGAACAATCTTTTCAAGGAATTGAAATGATGCTGCAAATTTGCAGTAGACTTCAATGACCCAGCCGTTATAACAAAACCAAAGAGTATCTAGAAGTTGGGATCTTACCAGCTACACCGCTCGTCCTTCATACAAGAACTCGACTCTAACTGAATCTGTAGTTAAACCAGCTTCATGTCCCATTAGAACACAATCCAGTTTCATAAAGCATTCAACATTATAGACTCGCAAACATTGGGTCGGCCTACAATAGCCAACTGTAAAGGTAACTTGGACTCCTCGACCTCAGAAGCCTTCTTTGGAATAGAAAAAGCAACAATGACAAAATTAGAGGATGCCAACAGAAACATCGACCTCGACAAAACAAAGTAACAGAAGAAACAATGAAAAAAATAAGAGGATACTAACATAACCATCGTGTCTCGAGGAAACAAAGTAACAAATAAATCTGGTGTTATAAATCTGCTAACGGCATGTACCATTGTGCAGGTTGGCACTTTACTAGTCAAGTTTATTGATTCTACTTTTACATCTATCATACATCAGAAAACTTATATATGCACAAATTGAGAATCTAGTTTTACTTGTTTCAAATTCAAATTCGTGAAAACTCAATATCCTAATCCTTATAATCCTATCAGAACTCAAATTATGCACAAACAAACAAGGGTTATAGCAGCAAAATAACGCATTTAGGGGTTTTCTTGTTCTTAGAAATATTAAACCCAAATTACCGAAAACCTAAAATTTGAATTGGTAATAACAAGAATCTCATAATAGAAAACCTTAACAGAAAAAGAAGATCAAGATTCAAAATTAAAACAACTGATTTTTTCTTTTGTAACAAGCAGCTGCAAGACATATCAAATCCTTAGAGATCTGAGCTCCTTACCTAATGTTAATTAAATTCAACATATCAGACACAAAATACAAATGGTTAAAACAATCAAGAGAAGTATATAAAATAAGAAGAATATTTTCCTGATTTCGCATCTAGATCTCTCATATGCTCTAGGTTTTTGCCCATCAAATTTAAGGGAAAAAAAACGGGTTGTTCTAGAAGATGTATATTATCTTGAGTTTCAGAATACTTGTGATGATTGATGGTAGCAGTAGTTATCTTACTTTACTGAGATCTAAAAGAATAGGGTTCTGAAATCTGAAAAAAAATTGAAATAGAGAAGTAGAAGAAAATCAGCGGAAATAGAGAAGCAGAAGAAAGAGTTACAAGAAAATAAAATCAAGAAGAAAACCAGAATCTCCACCTATTCCGCCACCACAATAATCAGCACCCACCATCAACGTGTTTTTCGACAAACCACCAATAAACCCATTGCTTACTCCACAAAGTTTTCTCTTTCTAAACGATCTATGCAACCCTAGAGAAATCAAGAAAATCGAGAGGGGAAAAACGAGAGGTTTCAGTTCGTCTGTGAGAGAAATAAGAAAACGAAGATGAGCGAAGGAGGAAGAGAAAGAGATAAGGTTACCTTAAAGGACTGGTTTAATCTATACCGTTGAAATGAATGAGTCGATCTCTGACCATCGATGAAAGAACAGATTAAAAAAACTCTTTAACTTTTCCGTTTTTTTACTAGCAAAAAGACGGATCTTGACCGGGCTAACAACGAACCTGCCCATATCAATCCTTTACTAAAGCCCTAGTCAGTTCTAAAACCCTCCTTTTCCACTAGTGTACTGTCTGTCATATTTTTACCTGGCTCTCATTAAAAAAAAAAAAATTTAGCTGGCTATTTTGAGGGCGAGCACATTTTTAATGAGGGCGAGCACTATTTCAAATATCTCATTTCAGTTTATAAGGGGTGCTAAAACTTTGTGCAAATACTAAAAAGTCCCTACACTAATCTTAATACTAATTTAACTACATAACAAATCAAAAAACACCCAAACAAATATCATTATCAACAAACACTCTTCTTCTCTCTACTTCATTTCTTCATCTCTAAAATCCAAAAAAATTAAACTTTAACAACTTCAAAATTCGGAACACTAATTTTACTACTAATCTTACTACAAAATTAATAAAAAACACTCAAACAAAAACCATCTTCTCTATATCATTAACAACAAACAATCTTCTTCTCTCTATTTCATTTCTTCATCTCTAAAATCCAAATTAAACTTTAACAACTTCAAAATTCGGATTTTGAAACTTGGTTTGTTGATTAACTTACAATACAAAGATGGTTGGTCAAACATAATCGAACGATACTCCAATGAGAAGCTTAGTTCACTAAAAACACTATAATTTGTATGAAGAATACTCAATTTTTTCAAGTTACAGAGACAAAATCGTCAAGGTTTTGTCTTAAATCATGACAATTGTTCTTGAATGTAGAAAAATCGTGATGGTTATGACCATCGACCTTGACGATTTTTCATGTTTTTTTCCCAGAAATTTCAAGATTTTGACAAAGGAAAATCAAGCAAAAAACACAAGAATCGTCAAGGTTTTCAAGGTTTCTTTGACGACTGTGACCAAAAATCGTCAAGGTTTTCAAGGTTTCTTTGACGATTGTGACCAAAAATCGTCAAGGAAGAGCCTTGAAAACATTGACGATTCTGGTGTTTTTGCTTGATTTTCCTTTGTCAAAATCTTGAAATTTCTGGAAAAAAAACATGAAAAATCGTCAATGTCGATGGTCATAACCATGACGATTTTTCTACAGTCAAGAACAATCGTCATGATTTAAGACAAAACCTTGACGATTTTGTCTCTGTAACTTGAAAAAATTGAGTATTTTCATACAAATCATAGTGTTTTAGTGAACTAAGCTCCTCATTGGAGCATCCTTCGATTATAGTGATTACTCGTCATGTTTAAGACAAAACCTTGACGATTCTAGGTTAATTTGAAGTCTATGTTTCATCGATTCAATGAAATTTTAGTTTTTTTTTAAATCTTAGACAAATTGGATATCTAGTAGTGATTAAATAGTTAGTAGGGATGAAGAACTATGGATTATGAATGTTTGTTTTGAATGTGAAGGATGATAGTGATTATTGATGACCGAAACTTGATGAAGATCATCATGATTTTTGATAATGGAGATAGAGTCTTGATGAAGATGATGGTGATGAATTAATCATATAATTTTTGTTAATCAAATTGAGTTAACATCTAATCATATCATTAATCTCTAGTAATCAAGGGTTATTTTGTATTTAAAAAATATATTTCATATGAGATGACCTTTTTACTTCATTGTAACCCTATTTTGGATTAGCCCTCGCCCTCATTAAAAAACGCCTCGCCCTCAAAATAGCCATGTATTTTTATTAGGGCAAATTTCTAAAGTGTCCAAAAAAAATATGCCTAATTTCTATGTCGGCCACGTTTTTTTCCACTTTTCAATAATGGCCAATCCGTTACATTTTCCGTCCGGGTCCACTTTAAAAGTCAAACCCGTTGATTTTAGTCAAGATTCTCCCTCAAAATTACTTCCCTATCCTTCCCTCAAATCAACCGTTCATTGAATAAATAGACGGTGATAGATGCATCATCACACACGTTTTACTTCTCACGTGCACAACAAAACATAAAACACAAAAAAGTCAAGAAATTTCATTTCATTTTCTTCTTTTCTTCTTTCTCCTTCGTTCTCCTTCTATATTTCGCTGCTTCTCTGCTACTTTAGGGTTAGGGTTTCTGAGAGAGGAAATCATACGAGGTGGTAGAGGAAGAAGAGAAATAGACGTACATGCGCGAAGAAGAGGTTGAAGAAATAGATGTTGATCTCGTTGTTTTGCCCTGATGGTGAAGCTCAATGGTTTTACTGAATCTCTCTCACTTTCTCTTTGTAACCTCATAATCCCTCTCTCATACCTTTTCATCTCCTCCCTTCCGGATCTATGTAAGATTATATTTTGTTTTTGCGATTAATTTTTTGTGGAGGTTATTTAATTGAGATCTAGATCTAATCACACCAAAAAGATCTCTGTTTTATAGATCGATTGTGTGATAAGGTTCGGTTACTTTTTATTCCTTCACTTTCGTTTCATAAATCTGATCTAGTGTTTTGTTGAATTTACAGGGATGATATTCATTTTCATTTAAGGGTTTTGAATGTTGATTTTCCCTTGCTGATTTAATTTTGAATTGCATTTTTAGGGTTTTATTAAAAAGGAAAGAGCAACTGAAACTTTCAGGTGAGATTCGTGAGAAGGAAAGACTAAATTTAAGGTATAAATTTCTTCATAAAACTTGATTTGTATTTTTTGGGTTTGTTTGATTTGAGAATTTATTTCAGATTATGAGAAATTGAGAATTAGAGTTTCTGATTTTGCTTTATTTTAGTATGAAATTGATATTTGATGTTGTGTTACTTGTGTATATGCTAACAATTAGAGTTGCAGATATGAAATTGAGAATTAGGGTTTCAGATTTTGTTTTGATTTCATTTCTGTTTTTCATGTTGTTGTGTATGTGTTAAGAGATATTTGTCTGTAAAGGTAACTGTTCATCAATTAATGGGATATTTGTATGTAGCCTTAGAGATTCAGTTCACAATATGAAACTCTAATTTATGTTAATGTTTAGAGTAATACTATATGTTGACATGTTGTGGTGTTTGATTAAGTTATATGTGATGGGTTTCTAATCGAGTACTACAACATCTAACTTGTATGCTTCAATCTGTTTTCAGTAATGGATGCACCAAATCAAGTTGCAGTATTATCAGTATGGCGCCATTTCACTAGAAGAAATGTTCAAGAAGCCAAATGGAATTATGGAAAAGCTACATATTCAGGAAGAACAGACATTGCTGCCATGAACGATAGGGATTTGAGATGGCTTAGAGTCTACCAGTGTTGAGAAGGAAAAAAGAACGGGTATCAGTGAGAAGGAAAAAAGAACGGGTATCAGTGAGAAGAACAAAAGAACTAGTGCAATTCACAAGGAGAAGAATGGCAGGAAGAAAGATGTTGGTGCAGAAGGTCTAGAAATCCACAATGAACTGAATTCAACTATAGTAGTCCATGCTCATCAGGTGTTCGTGATAATGCCTGAACAACCAATTCAAGTCAGTTTTGTAACTTTTGTTGCTGCTGACGCCACTAGTTTGTGAGTTGCTGTCGTTCTAGCTTTGTGAGACCACCAAAGAAACTGGCTTCAAAGAGACCCAAGAATTGATGTGTTTCTTGTTTTTCTAAAATTAGAAATGAATGGATTGGATCACTGTTAACT